>PVJH01015012.1:0-55085 GCA_004026705.1 Nesogale talazaci | reverse complement strand
CTCATGTGGTTCACTCTGCAAAGAATGGCAAATTGACATGGGCTGTAATAGCTTCATTGTTAAAAAAGAATATCTCATCACCTCTCCTGAATTAGTGTTATCAGTGATGAACTAATATCCATCTACCTACAAGTAAGATCAGTCAGCCTCAAATATACTCACCAACCACAGATGTCAAATATAAGAAACAGGATTTTTACAAATGTTTGCAGTCCGAAATTCATCAAATATTAAACCAAGATGCTAATTATTATTGATCAAGGTGTGAACGTTGGAAACACAGAAGGATCAGTAGTTGGGAAATACAAGCTTGGTGATAGAAACGATTCTGAAAAAAATCCCATGATAGTTTTTTTGTGAAGCCAGCATCTTATTAATTGAAAATACTTTTTGGTCCACAATATGAATGGTGAGAGCATGCATGGATCTCGCTGGATGAAGACACGAGGATCCAACCAACTACAGCAATAGAAAGAGGCGGCATCAGTCAGAAGGCAAATGATTAGCTTCAGAATAGCCTCTCCATTACAAGTTCAAGTTGAAGCTGAAGAAAACTAAAGCCACAAGAACTAAAATATGACTGCTCCTAAGTATATCCCACTTGAGTTCAGAAATCAAGAGTAAATTTGAGTAGATGCAATTTAGTCTTTAAAGTGATGTCCTAACTCCTACCTTGTTGAGTTTTAAGAGAACTTTTATAGCAGAGCCAGAACTGTAGATGGCAACAATGATTATTTATTTTAGAAGGTAAATTAACATGATATTTAAAGTTCAAGTTTTGTTTCTCATTTAATTTTTTTCATAGTAAGCTATGATTTTCTTTTACAGAAGCTGAATAAATAACACTTTTCTCATTAGTTAATCATTGACCTGAATCTTAAATGATGGCCTTTACCAAGCATTATGTAGCATGATCATTATTTTTGTAGGGAAGCTGTCAAGATAATTAATAACTCTTTCCTGATGTATGCTTAGGTCAAAACATAACATCAATGCTCTTCTGAACTTTTCCTTTTTTCACCTTTCACTTTGAAATTAAGTCGGACAAATGCCACAAAGGTGACTTTCATTAGAGTAATTTCTGCTTCAAAACCATAGATATATTCCAAATACAGGTGTTCAGTCTCCCAAAGACAACACTGATGGTCACTGGATACTGGAGATACTGGAGAATTATCTACTCAACGTACCATTAAAGTTATTTGATACGTATCTACAATATTTTAATCACAGCAATTCCCTGCTATCAGTACAAAAGCAAAATAAAATATGAAAATAATGGTAAAACAAAAATAATAAAATATTTTTCTCTATAAACTTTCTCATCTGAAACTCATAAGACATTTATATAACCAATATATTGGGTATAAGGAAACCTGTGTCGCTAAGTGGCTAACTAGAAAGCAGGCAGTTGCTCCACAGAGAAAAGACCTAGCAATTTGGTATAGTAATGATTACCACCTAGAATATTCTATGGGTAATTCTATCCTCGGTCATTGCTATGAGCCGGAATTGACTTGAGGACACACAACTATGGTTTCTTGAACACACAGGGTTCTTATAAAGGTTCGACCAGGGACATCCCTGCCCTTAGGTATTCACAGTCTAGTAATCATGCTGGGCTTGAAGAAGACTCCCAGGCATCTAAAAGTCAGTAGTGATTCCAATAGACAGTTATACTAACAAGCATTGTGGTATTGACAAATAAGCATTGATGGCTTACCTCAGCAGTTCTCAATTTGTGGGTCACAATCCCTTTGGAAATCGAATGACCCTTTCACCAGGGTCATCTAAGACCATCGGAAAACACATCTTTCTAATGGTCTTAGAAACAGACAACTCTCTTCTGTCATCTCCAAGCAGGTCCACCCACATCTGAGTAGTTGGCATGATGACATAATCGCGCCAACCCTGTCACATACACCCCATACAAATATAAGTGCATGTGACAGGGTTAGTGCCATAATGTACTTATGCAGACCAGTCACACATGTGTAGAGAGTGGCTACTGTGTAGAAAGTCGCTGCTGTGTGGATGGCAGCAGTATTGGAGATAAAACAACACATGAATTATAATTACTGGGTAAATGTAAAATCATGTACTATAAGATCATCAACTACTGCAAAAAAAAAAAAAGATCTGTACCATGGGAACTTAATCTGGATGTGGATCAGTCTTTTTGTATTCAGCTGTGGCTGATGTGAATACTGCCCCCTCGTGATAGTAGCAGGTATGTAAAAACAACAGAGAATGATAAATAATAGGAAACTTTAATGAGCTGTATTGACTGAACTATGCCATATATCATCTTTTGTATTATTAAAGCTATTGTTTTATGTTATTTTCATTAGTAAGTCATCCAAGAACAAAGGATCACATAGAGAAAAACATTAAGAAAATATATATAGTGAGGATTTTTTACAGTTTGGTTTAACCTCAATAATTATAGGAATAATAGGAATTGAGAAACTGCAATGTGTTATTTGTTGTGAAGTTCTATCAGCCAAATCTATGAAGCCAAACAAGCTAAAAACCTCATTTTGATAGTAAGCCTCTGAGCTGTGCTGGCAAAGAATACCAACTATTTTAAAGCAAAACTGATGGAATCAAGAAAGTCAGACTTGACACTGGTAGTAAGTACCACACATAAAATGTAGCACCTGTTGAAGTGTCATATTTGGGGAACTCAGAATGGACAGAGCTATGAAACCTCACACCATTGCTTAGCACTTACTGTTGTCAGCGGCCAAAGACATTGTTTGAGTTATGATTGGAGACAAATGTGTTACAACATTGAGTGCAATTTTCTTATCTAATGACACTGTCTGCAGAAGAGTAGATGAGATGTTTGCTGATATTTTTTACAGGTAATCCAGGAAATTAAATCTGCTCCACTGCCAATATCTGGCATCCAGCTTGATGAATCTACAGATGTTGCAAACTATTCACAGTTACTGGTTTATGTGAGGTATATTAATGAGTGAGACTAAAGATGAGTTTCTTTTTTGCAAACCTCTTGAAATCACAACTATTTCCCTCACATGATGTACTGGAGACAGTTGGTTCATTTCTGAAAGAACATAAGATCTCTCGAGAAAAGGTCTCTGGTGTTTGTACAGATGGAGCTTCAGCTATACTAGGATGTCTGCCGATCTGGATCTCAACGTTTGGTACTGAATGAGTCTCCAAAAGTCATTGGAACTCACTGTATGATTCATCGGCAAATATTAGCAATGAAAATTCTCCCACAAGAGTATAAGAAGCAATGAAAAGCATCATAAGTTCTGTCAATTTTGTAAAGGCAAGCACTTTAAACAGCTGACAGTTTTACAACTGTACAATGAGTGGGCGGTGCCAAATAATGCTCTGCTATTTCACACTGAAGTGAGGTGGTTGTCGAGAGGAAACATTTTTAAACATAATTTTTTAAACATATTTTTGAGCTTCGTGATGAACTCAAAATGGTTTTTAATCAGAAAGCAAGAACAAAGTTCAAAGTACTTTTCAGTGATAAAAGTGAACTGTAGAATATAGTTTACTTGGTTGGCATCTTTGCCATCTTGAATGAGTTAAATTTATCACTGCAAGGACCAAAGACAACATGCCTCGATTTTTCTGAAAAGATCTGATCATTCCAAATGAAATTTCAGCTTTGGCCAAAGGAAAAAAAAAATGGATGAAAATAAAATTTACACATTGCCCACCCTTCTCTACTTTCTTTGAGGAACATGACGATGCACCAGAAAAAAGGATTCCAGTGATAATTTCTGTGAAAGAACACTTGCACATGCTTGCAGACCAAATTCCATCATACTTTCCAAATTTGCCTGACGCCCCATTGGCACTTGCCAGAAGCCCATCCACACTCAAAGTTGAAGATGTTCCTGAGACAGCACAAGAGGAGTTCATTGAACTTATTAACAGTGATGCAGTGAGAATTGATTTCTCTACAATGCCAGTTATGAAATTCTGGATCAAGTGTTTGCAGTCATATCCTGTCTATCTGAGATTGTGTTGTGCCTTCTACTTCCATTTCCAACAACTTATCTTTGTAAAACAGGGTTTTCCAGCTTGTTGGTTATCAAGTCTAAGCACAGAAGCAGACTTGTTGTGGAAGATGATCTTTGTTGTGCTCTTGTGCAGACTGCCCTGAGAATTTCTGATGTGGTGAGAAAGCAGCTCTCTCAACCTTCATGCTGATGTTGGCTTTTTACACACACTGTCGCAAATGTAGCAATGTGGTTCACTGTTGTTATATTAAGTCTGTTAGCCATGCAACACTTAATGACACAATTTCACTTATTTGTAACTAGAAATAAATATTTCACAATATATAGTTGCATATTGTTTTTGTAATCACTATGCTTTAATTATGTTCAATTTGTAACAATAAGAATACCACATATACTCAAGTATAACCCAACCTAATTTTACCACAAAACTGCATAAAATTATGCTGAAAAACTTGGCTTATACAGAGTATATAGGGTACAGCCTGCATATCAGATATTTACATCATAATTCATAGCAGTAGCAAAATTACTGTTATGAAGTAGCAATGAAAATAATTTTATGGTTCCAGGTCCCCACAGCATGAGGAACTGTATTAAAGGGTCACAGCATGAGGAAGATTGAGAACCACTGGCTTGCTCCCATATGGGTGACCTCTAACCCATCAGCTGCTTCAGGAGAGAAGCGTGAAGTTTCCTGCTTCCATAAAAATGTATGCACTTGGAAACCCTGTATGAAATCACAATGAATTGGACATGATTCGTCGACAATGGATTTGGGTTCATAGAAACAACATGAGTAACAGGAAGCTACACTTTCTAAGAAGCATGCCAGTTTAAGATGGAAGTAAAACCTGGCAAACTGGGGGATGTGGCCAAACTGTATACAGCTGAGAAGTTTCAGAATCCTAAGCATTTCAGAGTGAGCGAGAGTTAGGATCTCCGGTGATGAGAAAAGGATGTGTATCGTGGGGAGTGTTGTACTCGAGGGAGGTAAAGCATCTGGGACTTCAGGAGCGTGAAGAGGACCCTCACAATGAATGGCACATGACCACACCCTCCCATGCAGGGGGAAGAACAACAGAAACCAGAGGGGAAGGGAGACAGCAGTTGGTGTGAGATTTGAAAATAATTAACAATTTATACTCTATCAAGGGCCCACGAGGATTGTGAGAAGGAGGGTGGGGGAAAAGGAGCTGATCTCAAGGGCTTAATGGAAATATGCATGAATATGTCAGATCCAATTGATGTATGGATTGTAACAAGAGCTGTAAGAGGTCCCAATAAGAATGATTCTTTACAAGGGGTGCCAAACACAGATGCCAAAGACAATGTTTCTTTCCTCGCCACAGGGCTTTCAGTATCTAATTCCTCTGAAGTGGACAGCCCCACCCTTCTTTGTAGTCTGTTCTTAGTCTGGAAGCTCTGCTGAAATCTGTCCACTTTGGACAACTCTGCTTCTATTTGAAATACCAGGGACATAGCTTTCAGTATCACCATAGCACACAAGTCACCACAGTATGACAAAACAACAAGCAAGGGGTGATTCAGGATATTAGAACTGTATAACTTAGATGCAGGTAAGACTCCCAGCCCCCCCACCCCCCACCACTCCCAGCGTGTCCTACAGTGGTGGCTCATGTGTTTCTCTGATGCTGGCAGCAAGGCTACTGGTATTCCAAATACCATAGTGAACTTATGTCAGCAGAACTTTTAGGTTAAAATAGACTAGGAAGAAAGGCCTGGCAACCCATTTCCAAAATCTAGCTAATGAAAACCATATGAGTAACGGCAGACATCATATGTTGTGTGATGTCATGCTAGAAGAAGAGCCCCTGAGTTGGAAGTCACTCAGCTTGCTCGGTGGCTGCAACAATGGACCTGAATATGCCCATGGTCATGCAAATGGAACAGGACTAGGCATGGTTTGGCTCAGACCAGGTGTCTCCCTGAGTGAGAGCCAACTCCCCAGCCATTAACAAGCACAAGGCAAGGCAGCCGCCCTCTTTTGCCTCATGATTGGAGCGTTGCTGGGGTATTCGCCATAATGGGGATTTCCGACTCCAAAGTTGAAAAAAAAAAAGACACAGACAAGTCAGCACATATCAGGAGCAGACTCTGGGGACCAAGCCTGCAGAGCAGAAAGGGCAGCTGGACTGCGTATCACAGAAGCCATGACAGCATCTCGCCAGGGTCGTGGACAGCACAACTAAAGACAAAGAACTTGTCTGTTCAATGGTAGAGAAGGACCCTAAGGAGTTAGTTATGAAAGAGAAAGTGAGGGCTTCCTTGTGTGGGGAGTTCCATGTCCCATGAACCCTATAAAACTTAGGATGAATCTCATATGAGGCAAGCCCCAGGAACGAGACTCACAAAGGACAACCAATATTTGCATACTAACCAGACATAACAGATGAAGGAAAATCTCTATCTGCTAGTGAGTCTGCAAGATTAAAATTCCGAGGAGTCCCACCAAACCTTTAAGATACATTGGTGTCAGCAACAGGAAGGAAAGTTTCTTGCACTTTCCTCCACTTGATTTCCTGAGTTCTAAAAGCATGCCCAGGAGCCCTGGTGGCATGGTGGTTATGCCTGGGGCTGTAGTCCCTGAGGTCCACAGTTCAAAACCACCAGCTTATTCCTCAGGAGCTACATGGGGCTTTCTACTTGGTAAAGAAACAGTCTGAGAAGCTCACAGAGGACCTTCTCCCCTCTCCAAGAGAGTCACTGTGAGTTAGCATCGACCCCATGGCAAATTGCCAATGAGTTTGGTTTTGACTTGGGATGAACACCACTTGGCAAGCCACTTCCAAGAGGTTGTATTGTGGGGCTTGGATCTGTTCAGGAAAAGCAGAGGCATTGCTCAAGATCGGATGGAAGAACCAGTCTCCTTCTAATCTCAGGGTGGTAGACTAGAACGGCCAACCTCTCTGCCAGCAACCTGACAATTTACCCTTTTGCACACACCCCACCCTTGCCCTGAAGCCCACTCCGGACTCCTGGGCTTTTTATACAGTTAAAATAAAAAGTTCACTCGCCATTTGACAGAAGTATTCAAATTACTTTGTGATTATTCTCGAAGTCATTTGGGCTGACTCATGTCCTAAGGGCTGAAGGTACATTGGAAATAAAAGATTTATTCCACTGCATTGAAGAATTCTTCTTTTGAGACCATGGGTAGAGCCACGTAGGGAGTCTGCATAGTGGATGCTGATGGAAGAATGTAAGTTAACGATTTGGAATGAATTTTAAAATACTTTAATTCCCTTACCACCATGTGTTTACCTATTTCTGAAGAGGTGTCATTGGTTTAGGTAACTATTAGAAAACTTCAAATGAAATGTTCCGCTCCTTAAGGGATATGATTAATCCACTTTCAAAATCGGATGTTTTGTTGTCATTTTGGTTTTGGGGGGGGGTTGTTTTGTTTTGTTTTTTTAAACTTAAACCAACAAGGTTTTTATTACTGAAAATTATATATGGCTGCCACGCTCCATTTGTATGAGACTGGATTATGCATGAGAAGCAGTATTACTCATTCTAACACATGCTTTTCATGTAACCCTTTTTCTATGGTTCAGAAAATTGGTTCTGAAGTGCCGAGGCTGGGATTTAAAACTGTTTTTGTTTGTTTGTCTGTTTGTTTTTGTCCCAATCTATGACACTGCTTTTCAGGAATGATTTGCAATAATTGAGTCGCATTGTGTCAGTTCCCTGGCAAAAAGTCTGTTTGGTCTTCATAAGCATTCCATTTAAAGTTTCTGTTGTGAGAAGTATGTCCGGGGCTTTGCCTCTCTGTGAAGATGATAGATTTTCTAGCCTTTTTCTATGCTCTTTCTCATAATGGACAGAAAGCAACCCTGAGTATATTAAATGAGAAAACATCTCATTTGTAGTGCAGGCCATTAAAAATGGCTCTCAAACCTGACAGTTCTAATGAAGTGCAAATAAAAGGAATTGCCCATGTGTATCAGTTTTTGATTATTAATCCTTATTCAGGAAAAAACCTGTTACAAATTTTAGTCGGATGTTGCTAAAAGAGCATGGATTTGCCATGCTTTGAGAATATACCTGGTTCGAACGTATATAGTGTAGGGGTGGAGTCTAGCCTGTCAATCTGGAGATAGCCAATAAGGCCTCTGTGTGGGCGTGGCTTTCTCCTGAGAATTCTGGGAAGTCTTGTAGTTTTTCCCAATTGGAGCAGAGAGACCAGAGACTCAGTTCCTTGGAGTCAGTGTTCGGACAAGACAAGATGGCAGCATGTGAGGAACTGGAGGAGAAACCACATGGGCTTACCCTGATGGAAATAGACCCCTGAAACCAGAAAAGCAACAGAGACCCCTGCCAGCACTGAGATGCTTCTACTGCCACTGGATACTGCTGATGGACACTGAGCCTTTGAAATGAGGAGCCAGGGGGAAACCCCTGCCAGTACCAGGATGCTTCTACTGCCACTAGATAGACAACACTCTGCCCCCACTGGCCTCTGATTGTCCTGGTGTCATTGCGCGTGCTTCATGAGTTGGAAGGAGACTTTATAGACTAGGATCAGACATATGGGCTAACATTCGACTTATGACCTTGGACTGGACTGGGTTGGGATGCTTTCTCAATGTTCCATTCTTCTTGTATATAAACCTCTCCCTTATACACATGTGTGTGTCTATGAATTTGTTTCTTTAGTCTATCCGGACGAACACATATATTATAGCACAATATGATAAAGTCCCTGTGTCTGTCCGTGTCATAAGCTTTTTTTTTTGCAGAGAAACAGCGACTTCCCATTACCTTTTTCTCTGATGACAGGATGCATCAAATTTTACTATTAGGTACAGATTCAAATATGATGTAAAGACAGCAAAGATAGGCATTCAGAAGAAAATGAAAGCATCTCCAAATTCTTTATGAGGAGCCCTGGTGGCATAATGTTTGTGCATTGGGCTGCTACTGCAAGGTCAACAGTTTGAAAGCACCAGCTGCCCGGAGGGCAAACGATGAGGCGCTCGACTGCTTTAAAGAGTTCTGGTCTCAGAAACTCACAAGGGCACTTCTACCTTGTCCTTCCTTGCAAAGAGTCAGCATCGATTCAATGGCAGTGAGTTTGGCTCTAAAATCCAACTTAGAAAAAGAGTAAAGGAGGAGAAAAAGATCCCAGATCTTGGAATCATCAAAGAGTAAGAGGATTAAGCTCATCTCCACCTCTTTGAATCTTTACAAACACAAGTAATTATGTACCTATGATGATACCCATATACCCATGGAGCTTTAAAAACTATGTCATGCAGACCAAAAGGCTTGGTGATGCAGTTCATTTTGCTTGACTCAAGCCATTCTTCATTCCTTTGTTTTCAGCTATTTAAAAGACAGCATTTTTTTCATGATCTACCTACAATGGATGCCCAACGTGACCTAAAGAAACTAAGTTGGGTGAAAGACAGCAGGCTTTACATTCCTGAAGTCCGGTCAGGGAAAGAAAAGCCCGCTTTGAGACATGCCAATTAGGCAGCCAGGCTTAGGTTTCTTTGGTATGAGCCAGGTTTATTTTGCCCAGAAGGGTCAAATGTTAAGACTGGTTTTGAGGCAGAGATTTTCGCTTTTGATACATTCCAATTTAGTAATTCTGGAACATCTTTACTCATTCCACAGTGAGCTAGTTTCTGTTGGACACTCAACTCATAATGGCCAGAAAAGATGTTCCATTTCATGCACTCGGCGTCAGCGGGCTTACAACAAATCTTATGCAAACAGAATAATTACGGACGGGGAGATCCAGTTTTCATGGAAGTGCTTTATTTTTGTTAGCTCTTCTGAGAACTGACTTGAGTTTTCAGTTGACAATGGGGGTTCCAATTTTCTGAACGCTTAATGTTGCCAAGAAACTGACTTTCACTAATGAATCTACAGGGGAAAAGAAAGATAATTTTTACATTTTACTTTCATTAATGACTTCTCTTTGCTCATGCCCATGAAATTTAGCTAGTCGGACACACTCACATCCATATAATAAAAGAGGCTTCAAAAAACTCATGGCAAACTTCCATTATTTTTTCATTTCTTCCCCCCACACACACACACACACAAACTTTTTGAAGCCCCTTGTGCATGTGTGTGTGTGTGTGTGTGTATGTGTATGCCCAACCTCTGTTGAGCATAGTTGTAATTGTTTAGTGCACAGCGACAGCATTCTCTTTGATGACTGAACAACACTAAGTGCCCCCACCCCCCAGGTCAGAGATCTGAGGTCCTTTTCAATTGAGATAAAGATCAGGACTGACACATGGCCCCCAGCCCTCTACCCTGGAAAATGCTCTGTTTGTTTTTGTTTGTGACTCAACAAATTCCCTGGACCCCTTTGGTGTCAGTTCCTGAACCCCTTTCCTCAAAAGGAGAGATTTGGAAGACAAAACAGACTCGGGCATCAAAACATTTCAGATTTCTACTATAGAGTTTATGATGTTCCTGTATTAGTGGAATTAAAAACAATTTTGCCATGAAGACCCAAATTTAAAATTTTTTAAAATTCCAATGGAAATACGTAAAATATTTCTTGACAAACATTTTGGGGTTTTGAAGCACTTAAAACATTCGCCCTTTAAAAACACACACACACACAAAACCTCACATTTGTCCTTGTTTGTCCCGTTGCCACTTAAATGATTCTCTCATTAGTGTGTATGGTAAAGGGAGCAGGAGAGGGGGAGGAAGCTCTGTTTGTTCTGTAACAGTCCAATGCATTTCTTTACTTCAGACCACGTGGGTCTGCTGGCTGGCCTGGGTGTTCAAGTTGCATTCCAGCAGCTATTGGTGGCATCTCTGACTGTGAGAAGTTATCTCACAAACTAATGAGGTATGCACAAGAAAGAATAGATTTCCAAACAATCAAACAACAACAAAAAACAAACAAAAAACCCCAAACAAACCTTCAGGGGTTGTTAGCACCCCATAGTGACAATGTTGGTCATTATCACTGCCGTTGAGAGGATTCTGATTTATGGGGACCTCATAGGACAGGCTGGGTAGGTTTGCTTTGTAAATCTGGTGTGTTTTTAAGAAGCAGAGATTTTTGGAGATGGAAAAGGCATCCTTGAACTAGCTCATCCAGTCTCCTCGTGTGAGAGCTGTGCAAAAGGGAGGGGGGAAAGAGGAGCTGATACCAAGGGTCACATCAAAATGGTTCCATTTGGGAAATGGTGATGGCAGCATATGTACAAGTGTGCTTAATACAATTGAATGATGACTTGTTAGAAGATTTATAAGAGCCCCCAATAAAATGATTATTTAAAAAATGAAATGGCAAATTAAAAAAAAACAACAACTAGGAAAGAGCTTTCGCAAGAGGAGGGAATAATCCCTTTAGGTAAGATACCAAGTGGCCATCATTGCAGACTCCCAGCACAGGCCCTGGGTGACACATCGCCTGGTTTGTTTCTAGCTTTCCTGTTCAGCCTCAAAGCACTGGAAATGGAAGGTTCAGTCAATCTTACTATCCTTCCATTTCCTTCTCTGTAAAATGGGGGTAATGATTCTGATCTCACAACTCTGAGGATTCAATGGGATCTTATGGACAACTTTTAGTTAGAAGCCTAATCCTGTAATGAGCATTCAAAGTGACCACGGAGCAGCCATCTACTTATGCTTCCTCTTGTTGGTTTGGAGAAGTTGAAGGGAGGAATTTAGACCAGAAAACAGTGGTTGATGATCAAACAGCCACAAGTTTGACTCGAAACCACAGTGTGCCTCTAGATCAAGGGTCCTCAAACTACGGCTGGCCCGCAGGCCACATGTGGCCCACCAAGGACATTTATCTGACCCGCAGGGTGTTTTTGCCACCACAAAACTCCTGTCTTGCTTAGCAGCTGACTCATTCCTGGCCCCCAGTGAATTTGTTCACACTTTTTTTCTTTAACTATAGTCCGGTCCTCCAACGGTGTGAGGGACAGTGAACTGGTCCCCTGTTTAAAAAGTTTGAGGACCCCTGCTCTAGATAATAGGGAGCATTGGTGCCTACAAATATGTGTTTACTATATACATGGGTGTCTCCTAGTTCCACATTTGAAGGGCTTGAGAGAAGTACAGATAGTCATACACTATTTGTACTTGCAGTGTTAGATATTTAAAAGAATTGAAATGTATAAGTAATACTTGCAGCAGCCTAATTGTCTGTAACCATAATTTGAAAAGGTTCTGATAATATTGTGGTGTTCAACTACAAAAGCTAAACCTATAGATTTACTGGGATACTATCTCTATAAAGGTTGAGGTCGAAATTGGCTTTGAAGCAGGCAATCAGCAAAAGAACAAAATTCACAAAATTGTATGAGTTCTCTTAGAGGTAAAACCACACAAAAATATTAAGATGTTGAAAGGGCATCAGTGTTAGCTCTCTCACTCTCTCCCTTCCCCCTCCCTTCCTTCTTCCCTCCCTCCCTCCCTCCCTCTCTCCCTCCCTTATTGCCATCCAGTTCATGGTCACCCAGAGTCACCCCATAAGACAGGGTTGAACTATCCCTGTGAGTTTCTGAGACTACAATTCTACAGGAGCAGAAAGCTCTTCTTTCTCTATTAGTTATCAGGAACACAGTAGCAAAAATGAGAAGTGAGTTTTTAAGGAACAGATCTACCCCTAAGGAAGCTGTGTGTTATTCATCTGGTGGGGCCGAGCCAGGGCAGCTGGGAGAAGACGATGCTATCAGTGAATGGAGGCAGCTGCCTAGTATTGATGGAGTCAGTGCAGAGGACATCTTAGCATACTCATTAGCACGTAAAACACAGACTTTCTGCCCCAGCTACTTCCCACCCTCCACACTAGAAAAACACTTGCCAAGTGGTCTTATGGAGGGAAAGTGATCACTGGGTTTTTTTTTGCTTCCATAGAAAACTGGAAATAACCAAAACGCCCTTTGGTGGTGTCATACTTTGACATTGTCTAAGTAATACTCACTTCCATCAAGTTGATTCTAACTTATCGTGACCCTACAGGGCAGAGTCGAACTGCCTTTGTATGTCTCCAAGACTACATATCTACCCCCTTCCCGCCCCCCCCTCCCGCCAATGGTGGTTTTGAACTGCTGACCTGATGGTTAACAAGTTAATGCACAACTTACTATGCCACTAGGACCCCTAAATTTACATTTTTAAAAGGAAAACATTAGACCTATGTGTGATAACATGGACAGGTCTTGAGACACAAAAAACGAATCACAGAAAGATACTTAGCAATGTGATAGGTTCTATAATGAAAACATTCAAATGCAGACTTGTAGATTCTTGGATTTGTATGGCTTTATACAAAGGGTAATGTTGTTCCTGAGAGAAGCAAAACCAGTGGCACTTGTATATGTTTGTAGATTTCCATGAAGACACGGCTTACTCCCTTGTAGAAGTAGGTACGTCTAGCCTGATTCAAGTTGGTTCTCTCCTGATTCACAGCTGTGGAAGCTGATGAACAGGAAGCACAGAATGGCTGCAGGCTGGTGGATGCAGAGGTAAATGAATCTGAGGTCAGCTGGATGAATCCACCATCTGCTGATGACTCTGGGGATGGGCAAGTGGTACGACTGGAAGTCAACAACCAGCCCAAAGAAATGGACTCTGTTTGGTCTCTGTCTTATACAAGTGGCCTCACCCTCAAGGAGGTGTCATAAGGCTGCAACCTGATTGGGTTGGGCTCCATCCCTATTCTTAGCCAGGAAGATCTAGTTAACATAATCCCTAATCATGACAAGTAAGAAAAGGCATGACATACTACATAGAATCCATATCACTGCACACTACCAGAGAGAAGCGGAGGGTTTTTAGATAGAGGTTCATCTATCAAACAATACCCTTGTTTTCTAAGCAAAAGTATGAACTAATATATGCACTTTGAGTCAATTTGTACTCAGCTCAGCTCAGCTCAACTCAACTCACCAACCGCTAGTCAATTTTGAGGCTATAGGACAGGGAAGAACTGCTCCTTTGGGGTTCAGAGACTTCACATATTTACAGGCGTTATTGTTGCCCTTAGGTACCATTGAGTTGGTTCCAATCCACAGTGCACCAATGTATTGGAGGACAGAACACAGTGGGGTCCTGAACCATCCTCATAATTGCTCTTACGTTTGATCCTATTGTTGCAACCGCTGTGTCAATCCATCTCTTTGAGGGCTTTCTTATTTTTCCACTACCTCTCTATTTTACCATGCATGAGGTCTTTTCCCCTGGAAAAGGCCTCTCCTGACAATCTGTCCAAAGTATGTGAGACAGTCTAACCATCTTTGCCTGTAAGGAGCGATCTGGCTGTATTTCTCCCAAGACAGATGATTTGTTCTTTTGGTAATCCACAGTCATTTCACGAGGCGTTGTCAACACCATAGGACAAATTGATTATTTAATGGCCAACTTTGATGGGCACATGAGGCAATTGACAATACCATGGCCTGGCCCAAGCATACCTTTGTCCTCAGCTGTAGTATCCTTTTCAACACTCTCAAGATGTCTTGTGCCTCAGATTTACGCAATACAATCAATGTGTCTTGATCATTTGCCTCAGTGGTTTCTCAACCTGTGGGTCGTAACCCCCTTAGGGGTTGAATGACTCTTTCACAAGGGTGACTGGATTCATAATTCATAGCAAAATTGCAGTTATGAAGTAGCAACGAAAATAATTTTATGGTTGGGGGGAGGGGAGTTACCACAACATGAGGAACTGTATGAAGGGTTGCGGCATTAGGAAGGTTGAGAACCATATATTTAACTGCAGCTCCCAGGAACGTTGATTGTGTATCCAAGCAAGACAAAACTATTGACAATGCCAGGCTTTTCTCCACTATAATGTTGTTAACTCTTGACCCAGTTGTGAGGATTTTGGTCTTATTCACATTGAGTTGTAATCCACACTGAAGGCTATCAATCTTGATCATCATCAGCAAGTGCTTCAAGTCCTTCTTACTTTCAGCAAGCAAGTTTGTGTCCTCTACATGTTGTTAACTAAACGCTTTCTTAATCATGACACCACATTCTTCTTCCTATAAGTCAGCTTCTCTGATGATTTACTCAGCATACAGATTAAATAAATATGGTTAGAAGCTACTACCCTGATTCACACCTTTCCTGATTTTAAGCCATGTACTAGTCCCTTGTTCTGTTCACCCAACTGCCTTTTGCTCCAAGTACAAGTTCAGCATGAGCACGGTGAAGTGTTCTGGAATTTCCAGTGTTCTCAAGTATGGCAGTCACCTAATCTGGTGTCAATTTGAGGATTAAAAGTATAGGGAAGGAGTCTTGCCTGTCATTCAGGAGATAGCCAATGATACCACTGTGTGGGTGTGGCCTTCTGAGAATTCTGGGAAATGTGGTACTTCCTTCTTGGAGGCAGGAGACACTATCTCTCTCAGTTCACTCCCAGGAAGACATTGCAACTGAGGAGACACATGGCAGCATTCTGATAGACCTTGAGCCTGGAAACTGGAGGAGCGACGGGGAGACGCCTGCCAGCATAGGGATGTTTCTACCACCACTGGATATACAAGACTCTGCACCCCCTGACCTGTGATTGTCCTGGTGCCATTGCATGTGCTTCATGAATCTGAAGAGGACTTTATAGATTGCAATCGGACATATGGGCTAATATTGGACTTATGACCTTGGACTGGACTGGGTTTGGATGTTTTCCTCAATACTCAATTGCTCTTGTATATAAACCTCTCACTTATCTATACATGAGTGCCTATGGATTTGTTTCTCTAGTTGACCTGGGCTAACCTGCTTTTTGGGGGGATCATTTTACTGGGGGTTCTTACGAATCTTATGACAATCCATCATTCAGTGATATTAAGCAAACTTGTACATATGTTGCCATCAACATTTCCAAAACAATTTCTTTAACCCTTGATATCAGCCCTTCTTTTTCACCCCTCTGTCATGGTCTGCAGATTTTTATTGACCATTTTTGGCATATAGCTTGTGAGGCCTTTTTTTCTTCACACCAGTTCCTTTCAGTTTGAAAACTCTGCTGAAATCTGTTCACCATGAGTGACCTTGCTGGTATCTAAAATATCAGCAGCATGGCTACCAACATCATATCAGCATAAAAACCACCCCAAGGTAAGAGGAGGTGGGTGAAGGATATAGAGTTATTGTTAGGCATCAAACTACAGTGATGATAAGTTGTTCAAATTCCTGGGCCAACAAAAGTATCTCAAAATCTGGGGTCCTGGGTGTGTAGACTATGTCATCAGATGCATATACTTTGTATGTTCTTGAACTTATTCAATCTGCTATTGTAGAGAACAGCTGAGGTAATCCATCTAAAGAAAGAGTGTTGGGAAACTTTCAATAGAGTCTTACTTTTGAACATCTTCTTTTGGCTTGGGTGAAAGCTTACAGAGCAAATGAACTTCCCATTAGACAACTTCTATACATTTTGTAATATTAGTTCCATTCCAGCAGATTCGTGAGCCAATGGGAATACAATCACATGCATTTCCTCTTTCAGTCCAGTCAGAATATGAGAACTGTGAACATTCTTGTGGATGTCATCAGGATTACACCAGTATGTATACAAGTGTGCATGTGTGTGTGCGCGCGTGTATGTGAAACTTGTACATTACTTGAAGTCTTTCTCATTTGGTTGTGATAGTGCACTCTGGAATACAGATGAAAGAAACTGCTTTGAGCTCTGCCAAAATAGAATGAGGTTATTCTCAGAACTAAAACGTAGAAGCTGTGAAATACTTCATTCCTCCAAACCCACTCCCAAATCCCTGAGCTATCAGTATCAAGATCTTCAGCAGTGTTTTGTTTTTGTTTTTCTGGGTTCTACCATTTGGAAAGGAGGCACATCCACACAGGGAGCCAGATGCTCGGCCTTCCTGTCCCAGCAACAGGAAAGCGAGGTATCAAGTGGAAGAGGAAAGCAATTTAAGATGCTGATGACAATGGGCATTTAGAAAGAAATTTTAGGGGTTTGTCACATCGAGAAAACAATTTGCAGTAACAATAGTTCAATCTTTTTATTTTTTTCTCCCTCAACACAAACATTTTCTTTTGATTGAAAGGAAAGGGAAGGGAGAGAACAAAGGTTTATGAAACACCACACTCAGAAATTGCTGTCGTGGGCCACATCCCAGGGATCTGAAGCAAAGAGTTCAGAACAATTTGTGTATAGACCATCAAATGGGCAGGGATTCCTGACAAGGCCTAGAGAGCTAGTGTCCTCAAGCAAACTGCCACCCCCAGTCCACGCCTGTCCCGGGCAACCCCATTTCCATAGGGTAGAGTTAGTTGCACTTCGAAGGGGTTGATTATCAGGAGGCCATCACCAGGTCTTTCTTGTGGTGCCTCTGGGTGGTGGTAGTGGTGGGGGGGTGGGGGGGGTGGGGGTGGGTGTTGAGCTGCCAGCTAGCAGGTTACCTACTAGTGAGCAACTGAGCATGTAATCTCTTGTCCCAGCCAACCATGCCTTCTGTGGATGTCACTTCTTCCAAATAGTAGCTGAAGTTCCAATTCCTTATTCCTTAAGGTAACATCAAATCTTTTCACGATAATTTAAAATCAAATTTTCTCCTGGTCTCCTGGTCTCTGAAAGCCTTCTTGTGAGACAGCCTCTTTGGCGACACAACTCCCCCACCCCCTCCCGCTGTGTGGTCTTGCATTCAAGGCTACGTCTTCTACCTCCTCTCCAGCAGAGTAAGGGACAAACTCACAGCCTCCAGGTGCTGGATGCTTGAACTCTGGGATGTTACCACACAGTCCCTGAGTGTCCCCCACTGCTCCACGTGGCTCTGCAGACTCTCAGCTCAAAGCTCAACCCTCCCATATTCCAAAGTTTTCCTAGCTGCCAGGGTCCTTAGGAGACCGATTTAGGCATGACCACAGTGGGGGGGTAGGGTGGGGCTAAGAATGCTTCCTCCGGGGCATCCCCAGGCAGAAAGGTTTGCCTCCTTCTTAATAATGAGTGTTAGAGGGAGAGAGAGAGAAAGAGAAAAGCCTGGCTTACTAGGCATATAAAAACTGAATTCCAGAGACCATGACCCCTAGCCACCTTTCAAGCCTAGAAATACACTCAACTCCAAGGCTTACTTTTCAATCTAATAACAGGCAAGCTTAGTGCACACCTTAGGATGATCAGCCATTTGAGATCAAAGGGCAGCCTGGTTTGAGGACCCTCCAGCAAGGCGGGATAGAAAGAGGAAATACAGGCAGGAAGCGGGGTGATGATGATACATGGAGGGCATTGCAGCCAAACATGAAACAAATGGTGTAGAAACAGTTGAATGTAAAACAGTTGAATGTTACAGAGGAGCTGCTCTGTAAACCCTCACTCAATCCACAATCAAATGTGTAAAGAAAAGAACTGAAAAAAAAAATTTTTAAAGCCACGCCGGCCTTTAGGAGTTCCGTGAGGATGACCCCATGAAGACAGATGTGCCCAGCACCCTGTTGCACATGATGATGCCCACGTGTGTGCTTTCGTTGGGAGGCTCAGGAGTGCCCGCCTCGGCGTGGTGTCAGCTGCAGGCTGTGGCCCCCGTGTGGCCTTCTGCAGTGACTACGGAGAGGCTGGCTGGGACCAGGCCCAACAAGGCAGCCTGAGACAGTGCAGCATCTGACTTATGGAGAAGTCTGTGTGGGATGCTGCTTAAAAGGGTGAAATGATAGATAACAAAAGAAAATGCACTTTCAGCCAGAACAGCTAAGTAGATCGTCTTGTTTTTTTAATTTCAGAAAAAACTTATACCGGGGGAAAGCCAACAGACCACATAATAAGAGATGTTTGGGAACAAAATGAAAGTACATATATTGTATTCTGTTGTGTTCCGGGGCTGTCAAGTTGGTTGCCGATCATAGGACTGCATCCTTGTACAGTAGAACAATGCACTGGTCCAGTGTGGAGCCATCCCCAAGCCGTGACTGTTGAACCCATTGTTGGCAGCAGCCAGCTTTAAGTGGAGTGGGTTTGTTGTAACTCTCTCTGTGACTGCTGACCCACTGCCATTTATTTTTGGAATCGCTGAGCTTGTGATCTTTGGCTATTGCTGAGCTTGTAATTGAGTTTGCCTGCCAACCCCCACCCCCATCCCCCATCCATTTTCTTTTCTTTTCTTTTTTGAGGAAGGTTTTTACGAAGCCATGCTCCTTGGGACAGAAACTGGAGAGGCACCTAGCATCTGCAGCATGGAAATAGTAAGTTAGACGAGTTCCTGTTTCTCCATATAGCATAACACCACCTATCCTGGTATCGTGTTCAGTCCATAGTTATGAAACCCCCATGTTTACTCATTGGGGGCTGTGTGGCTTCAGCAACAGCTGACCCTCTGTCCTTCTTGACACCCTTTGCTGAGGTCTCGTTCTTCACTCACTGCCATGGTGGCAGTCAGTGGGTTAACCCAGCCCCATGAGGGTCTTTCTCTCACTCATTTGCCCTCTACTTTAGAAAGCAGGGTGCCTTTCTCCAAGGATCAGTTCCTCCTAATAAGATCTTAAAGTAGGTGACACCACATCTTGCCATTGTTATTTCTACAGCACGTGCTGGCTGCTCTTCTTCCAAGACAGATTTATTTGTTCTTCTGGCATTCCAGGGTTGAGTCAATATTTTTTTGCCAGCATCATAATTTAAATGGCTATTCTCTGGTCTTCCTTAGTCGTGGCCCAGGCTTCGGTAACCGTCACCATAGCTTGCCTCAGGCACACATCAGTCCTCAGAGACTTCTCTTTGATTGTTATCACTGAAAGAAGTGTGTTGTTATATTTTGCTTCAGAGAATATTTGCCCAATGCAGTATATTGTTTCATTTCTTGATGTTGGTTTACCTGGGTAGTGACTATAGATCCAAATAAAATGAAATCTCCTTTAGCTTCCAGTTCCCCCCTCCATTTAGCATGCTGTCATGTATTGGTCCCCTTGTGAGGATTTTTCTCTTCTTTCTGCTGAGGCATCACCCACTTTGAGGACTGTCCTCTTTGATATTCATCCCTGTTTTAAGACTTTACTTTCAACAACTAAGTTTGTGGCATCTGTATATTGCAGGTGGTTAATAATGCTTTGAGATATAGTCGATTAATATGGCCTTGCTAGCCTTAATCCTTTATGAAGTGTATTATAGATCCTGGCCCCTGTGCCTGTGATGATGCCATGTGAAAGGGAGTTCTCTGCTATGCTAAGGGACACAGTAAAGGTGGGATGGAGTCTGCATCTCCACTTTACTGGAGGATGTGAACCAAATTACCAACTTCTGTTTCCTTGGGGATATGAGTTGCTGGAAGACCAAGGTCATGCCTCCATCAAAGCCATTCCTCTGAAAGTCATCTCAGAAGCAGAAAGGGAAGTCTCAGGACCATCAGAAGGGGAGTTACAAATGGAGGACATTCCCAATCTCTGTCTTCAGTGATGGAAGCCATGAGCAGTGGCACCAAAGCCTGGAGCACAGAGACCCTGGCACAGAGGAAAAGAGGGAGGCCTAGGCCAGAGGTCAAGTCAAGGTGACAATGAGCCAGAGAAGAGTCTAGAACTGACTATGGGATTGTGCAGTAGAGTGGCAGATAGACTTCACAGGCCATGGAAGCACAGAGGTCAACAGACTACATGTGTGTGGACTGAATTCTAAAGAGAAACTTGATTGAGGAGAGGGATTGCTGTGCACCAATGACTGTGTCCTTAATGTTTATGGATTCTGGCTTGATAATTCCTCTTAATTTCTCTAATAACTCCCCTTAATCATTAGTGTTGTCTTTTGCAATACATAATTGAACACAGCAGAAAAGGAGACCATCAATGGGAGAACAGTTGGTATAAGATGGTGAAGAAAACTACAGGGGGAGAGCACTGATGAAACAGATAAATATCCTCTAATTATTTCACACAATGGTGGTCTTAGTTTCATCTCATTAATCTTGTAAGACCTGTGCATGTTCAGTTATATTATTAAGGTGATTCGATGCATGAAATACAAGAGAGATAAAAACCATTCAGAAATAGTAATGGGAGTAATGACTGCCTGAGTGTACGGGAACAGAGTGAATGGGAGAGAGAATTGATAGCAATAATGACTGTATAACCCCACTCAAGGGGAACAAATAACAGAATTATAGGTGAAGGGATACAGTGGATGGTGTAAAATACATCAAACTAAAAATAATTATATATAATATAATAATCAGAATTCCTGGGGAGGGGGGAAGGTGGGCAAGGGAGGGAATAAAGGGGAGCTAATATCAATGAGTTCAAGAAGAAAGAAAATGTTTTGAAAATGGTGGCAGCAACTGGACAATTACTCTCGATCTAATTGAAGTATGGATTGTTATAATATCTGTAAGAGCTCCCAATTAAAAAAAAATTTTTTTATAAAATTAAAGTGAGGAGACCTGGCTGACTGTTTGCCTTGGAGCTATCTGGTTTGGGTAGATGTGGAGATGGATTCTCCTTCTCCCTTGTGTAGTCCAAGGAGGTTAGATATGGCCTCTCTGGAGTTTACCCAGTCTTCTTCCAATCCTGTTTCCACATTGTTCTTCATATAATCCAGTTATTGGGGTTACTTTGAAAGGATACAGAGTGACTGCATATAATAAAAGACTACAACCCTTATGCACACATTTCCTGATTTAGCCACACAATACCCACTTATTCTGTCCAACAAACTATTTCTTGGTCTATTTACAAGTCATACATGAGCATGATAATGCTTTCTGGAACTCACATTCTTTGCACTGTTATCTATAATTTGTTATGATCCACAGAGTTAATGCCTTGGTATAGTCAATAAAACACAGGTAAGCATCTTTCTTTTTTTTTTGTGCTTTCAGCCAAGAGCCATCCAATGTCAACACAGGTATTCCTTGTTTCACATCTTCTGAATACAGCTTGCATTTCTGACAATTCCCTGTAGATGTACTTCTGCAATCATCCTAAAACTACTGGAAAGCATTCTTAAAATAACCCATTAAAGATAAAGCCTCTTGTGTTGGTCTGGGTTGACTGAAAAAACAAATCCAGAGGTATTCATAGGTGTGTAAGAGAGAACTTTTTATCGAAGAGGAATTGTATATTGAGAAGCATCCCAGCCCAGTATGGATCAAATCCATAAGTCTGATATTAGCCAACATGTCTGATACCAGTCTGTAAATTCTTCTGATGCATACAACACCTGCAATGATGCAGAATTCAGGAAGATCACACGCCAGAAAGTGGAAAGTCTTGTGGATCCAGTGGCAGTGGAAGCATTTTAGTGCTGGTAGGGATCTCCATGTGTTGCCTCCAGCTTCAGGGATTGGGCTCTATCAGTGCCATGTGTCTTATCAGCAGAAGATGAAGTAGAGTGTTTCTCACCTCCAGGGATGAATATAGGAGTTCCCAGAATCCTCAGGAGGCCATGCCCTCATAGAGGCCTCATTGGCTCTGTCCTATTTGACAGGATAGACTCCACTCCTTCTCAAGTTGACAGGAGACTATGTAACTGCCCCACCCTTTTATAAACAGGGAAAGCTCATCACCTATTTTTTTGTGACCTTGGACAGTGTTTGAGTAATAATACTGAATATATGAGGGCTGCCTCTTCTGTGCTGGGTAGCTTGTATGTTGCTGTCAACCGGAAAGTCAAGCCATTGGTATTTCAAATGCAATAGGGTGCCCATGGTAGCTGGTTTCGATGGATGTCCCAGATTAAGAGAGACTAGAAAGAAAGGTCTGGTGATTTACTTTTCAAAATAAGCCTGTGAATTCCAACAGACTATTGTCTCATCTTATTTGGGAAGATAAGCCCCCAAAACAGAATTTGACGGAGAGAGACCCTATAGTCTTTGTAGTCTATGATATTTGGTAGTGAGCAGAACTGCCACTTTGGGTTTCCAAGACTGTAACTCTTTATGGAAATGGAAAACTCTGTCTTTCTGATATAGAGGTGGTTTTGAACTGATGACCTTTGTTAACAGCCCAAGGTATAGCCCACTATGCCACCCAAAGCCACACAGTGAACTTGATAGAACATGCCAATGATCCTAAAGACAAAGCTGTCCCAGGAGATACTTTCTTCCATTTTACATGTGGTCATATGTGAGTCTAAGCAAGCCACAGCAATCAACAATAGCTCTTTCTAAAGTAGGCATGGCAACGACCACCTTTTGAGAGAAGAGTGACATAATGCATCTCCCTTAGTTTCCTTTGGTTGCCTTCGGAATAATGCCACTACATTGATGTTAGGTGTCATGGAATCAGTTTCAACTCAAAATGATCCTCTGTACAACAGAGTGAAACACTGCCCGGACCTGAGCCACACTCACAAGGGTTCTTATGTCCCTCGCATTGCAGCCACTGGGTCAGTCCATCTGGTGGAGGGCCTTCCTGTTTTCACTACCCTTCCTCTTTACTGAGCATGATGTTCTTCTCCAGAGATTGACCTCTCCTGACAACGTGTCTGGAATATGTCATCTAGAGTCTCATATCCTTCCCTTTAAGGAGCATTCTGGCTGTACTCCTTCCAAGTCGTACTTGTTTGTCTTTTTAGCACTCCATGGTACTCTCCTTGTTCCTCTCCAGCACCCCAATTCACCTGCAATGATTCTTCCTCAGTCTTCTTTATTCAATGTACAACTTTTCCATGCCTATGAAGTACTTAAAAGTACCATAGTTTGGTATTTTAGTTCTCAAATTTACATCACTGCTTTTCAGTACAAGGTTTGGATCTCAGTGCTCATTCTACTCATTTCAGGAAGGGTTCTCTCTTGTCTCTCCCAGTTTCTGTGGCCCCAGAGATGTCTCAGCATCTCTTGGCTTATCATGGATTTTCATACGGACAGTTTCACCCTGTGTTCTTCTGTCTCGACGTATGTTCTCCCATTTTATGCTAACACTCAGCTCAGATTGAATTGAGGCTTTCTATTTCTGTAAAGAGTTACAGCCTCAGAAACCCACCAGGGCGGTTCTACTCTGCCCCATAGGACTCAGCATTCACTCAATGGCAGACGGTTTGATAATTTGGGGATGTGAGTGGGGAAGTTCCACCCTAGAAGGCTTATCTTTCGGCTCTCTATCAGGCAGTATTCTGTTGGGATTCACAGATGAATGTTGTTGCTGTTATGAGTGAAATAAGCCAGTTCTAATGTTCACAGCATGTCCATGTACAACAGAAGGACACACTGCCCAGTCTTGTACCAGCCTCACATCGTTGCTCTGTCTAAGTCCATTGTTGCAGCCACAAGGTCAGTCCATCTTGCTGGGGATCCTCCTTGTTTTCACCGACCTCTGCTACACAAAGCCTGTTGTCTATTTCGGGGAACCAGCTCCTTCTGATGACATATTCAACTATGTGACAAAGTCTCTCTTCTAAGGAGCATGTTATCTGTATTTCTAACACCGTTCTGGCCGGTCTCCTGGAAGTGTTTGGTTTATTCAGTGTCCTTGGCCCAATCATTGCTACAAGTCAAATGCATCGTTTCCTCTCTGTTCTTCTTCATTCATTGCCCAGCTTTTGCCTGCCTGTGAGGCATTGGGAGATACCACGACTTAGTCCCCAAAGTGACATCCTTGCTTTTAACACTTGAAAGAGATCTTTAGAAAAGGCAGCAGATTGGCCCAACAAAATATGTCATTTGATTTCTTGATTACTACTCTCCTGACCTTTGATTATGGATCCAAGTGAAAGGAAATCCTCTACAAATTCAGTCTTTTCTCTGGTTATTGTATTCCTACTAATTGGTCCTGAGGTGAGCATTTATGTTGAGGTATAATCCATATTGGAAGCTGTAGTTTATGATCTTCAGTAGTGAGCACTGCAAGTCCTCTCCACTTTCAGCAAGAAAGTGGGAATCAGCTGCATGTTGAAGATAGTTGATGTGTGTCCTGTAATGTCACAATCGAACGTCACAATCTTCATCATATAGCCTCGCCTCTTGGTTGCTTTACTCACCATACATACTGAGAATTAGGGTGAAAAGAACAACCTCTTGCACACGCTTCTCTTTTTAAATCCATGCAGCATTCCCTGCCTTCATGGGAGTCACTGCCTCTTGCTCTAGCTGACACTTCCAGCTCTTGATAAGGTTTTGTTTCACTGGTTGGAGGTACATGTTCTGTAGTAGATCACCAGGTTCTTCTTCCTTGTCTGTCTTATTCTGGAAGCACTTCTGTAGTCTGTCCACCTTGGGGGATCCTACTGGTATTTGAAATACTGGTGGCATTACATCCAGCACCCCAGCAACACATAAGCCACCACAGTAGGACAAACTGACAGACGGATGTTGGATAATAGTAACACCGATTCAATATGCTGCCAGTTGAATGTAGTATTGTTATTTAATCCTTTTCTCATTTTGGACAGCCAACATTTTTCTTACATTTTGATTTTTCAAATAATCCTGAAGTAATCATTCCATAAATATATCATGAGCAACATCTCTGAAAATTTCTGCAGCATACATAGATTCCTGAAGGCTGACTACAGATCAAAGACAAGGAATTTTTTTAACATAATGGACTCACATATGCTAATGTATTTTCTTTAAAGGGTGAGTCAATATCACCAACAGTGTGTGAGGAGCAGACTTTGTGGATGCATCCTGGTAATGCCAGCTAAAAATAAAGTACTAATTGAGCCTTCTAGTTTTTTAAAAGTTTGGGCTTTTGCTTATTAATGAGATCAAGCATTTCTCAGTCTGCTTATTTACTAGATATGTTCTAAGGCTATTCATCTACTTTTTAAATGATAAGCTAAGACACTGAAGATGAAAAGCAATTGAAAGTGGAAAGCAGGAGACCAGAGGCAGAAGTGATTATGACCCCCTACTAAGAAGGCTGAGGAGTTCATGTATTATTGGGTACATTAATCGGCAAGTGTTGGAAAGAAAGAGGAAGCAAAAGTCACACAATTAAGTTCAAAGTAAAAATTACTTCACACTAGCTCAGTTTTAGAGCTTACTAAGGAGCTTATATCCTTTAGCAAAGCTTTTACAAACCAAATCCACCACTGAAAAAACTTATTTTCATGTTCACAGAAAATAATGTGTAACACCCAAAGCTTCTGCACAGTAGGTCTAGCTCTATTCCGTCTAATGTGGCTGCCACTGAGTAGATGTGGCTATTGAGTGCACGGGACGGGTTTAGTCTTCATTCAGATGTGCTGTCAGTACAAAATACACACTTCATTTTGAGGATTTAGTGCCCCCAAAAGTAAAATAATACCTCAACTTTATGCTGATTATATGAGATGATGATATTTTTCCTCTATTGGACTCTGTAAAGCATGTTTAAAGTAATTTAATGTGCTTCTATTTATATTTTCTTTTCTGAAAAGTTTATAATGTCTATATGGCTAGCACCCTACTTATTCAACCTGTCTATTGAGCACGTCATCAGAAAAGCTGGCTGAGATGAAGAAGAATGTGCCATCAGAATGGGAAGAAGGCTTGTTAACCGCCTGCAATCTGCAGATGACACACGCTTGCTTCCTGCAAGTGAGGAGGACTTGAAGCACTGGCAGATGAAGAGAAGATCAAGGATCACAGCCTTCAGTGTGAATTACAACTCGATGTAAAGACAACCCAAGTCCTCACAACTAGACCAAAGGGTACCATTGTAGTAAAAAGTGCTTCAAAGTAAAAAAATGACTTCACACTGGCTCAGTTCCAGAGTTTATTAAGGAGCTTATGTCCTTTGGCAAAGATCTTGCAAACCAAATGCACCACAGACAAAAACTTAATTTCATGTTGACAGGAAATCATTAACATCCAGAGCTTCTGCACAGTGGGTCTATGATGTTCCCTCCAATGTGGCTGGTGTATGGAGGAAAAATGAGAGTTGTCAAGAATTTTGTCTTTTTGGGGGTCTACAGTCAATGTTCATGGGGGCAGCAGTCAAGAGGTCAAAATATTCATTGCACAAGTAAATCTGCGACACAAGACTGCTTTTGAGTATTACAAAAGCAAGTAAGTTACTTTGAGGACTAGGATGTGCCTGACCTAAGCTATGTTACTTTTAATTGCCTCATATGCATGGGAAAGTTGAACAATGAATGAAGACCACAAAGGAAGAATCGATGTATTTGAATTGTGGTGTTGGAGACGAACAATGAAGGTACCATGGAGTGCTAAAAAGACAAACAGAACTGTCTCGGAGCAGTAGGACCCAACTTTGCCTTACACACTTCGGATTGATGTCAGGAGAGAGTAATCTCTGGAGAAGAACAGTGAGTGGGAGTACAGATTGGAGACCCAAAGCCCATCAGTAGGTGAAGCGGTATTCCCTTACAGAGGGGATGCATTGGAGGAGATGAGCCAGTCAAGGTACAGAGTAGCAACAATGAAATATGCAGCTTTCCTCTTGTTCTTAAATGCTTCCTCCCAGCCACTATCATGATCCCAATTTTACCTTACAAATCCAGCTAGACTAGGGAATGTACACTGGAGCTGAAAAAATGGGGAATTCAGGACAGATAATCCCTTCAGGAACAGGGGTGAGAGTGGTGATACTGGGAGGGTGGAAGGAAGGTGGAGTAGAATGGGGGAACCGATTGCAGGAATCTATATATAACCTCCTCCCTGGGGTATGGGCAACAGGGAGGACAACAGGGAAGTGGGTGAAGAGGCACATCAGAGAGTGCTAATTTGTAAATTATTAAGGGTTCGTGAGGGAGGGGGAGTGGGGAGGGGAGAGAAATAAGGGGAGCCAATACTAAGGACCTAAGCAGAAGCAGGATGTTTCGAGAGTGATGATGGCAACAAATGTACAAATGTGATCTGCATACAATGGATGGATGCATTGATTGTGATAAGAGTTGTATGAGCTCCCAATAAAACGATTTAAAAATAATCAAATAAATTTGCATTGCGTGTCCTCCAATGACTAAAAGGGAAAAAAAAGAGCAAGATTGCAGGGTGATGGAGTGACACCATTCTTGAAACAACGGGCTCAAGCAAAGGGGCAATTATTAAAATGGTGCAGACTGAGCAGTGTTTCATTCTGCTGTGCTTGAGGTCCCATCAGTTGAACCTGACTGCAAGGCACCTAACACCCACAGCATTTGACTCCCAAGGAGCCCTGGAAGTGTAGCTGTCAGTTGGACTAATCATAAGGTTGGAATCCACCCCTAGGGAGAAAGAGAGACTTTCTGCTCTTATAAGGATTTATAGCTTTGAGAATTCACAGGTGGGAGACCTATTCTGCCCTTTGGAATCACTAGGAGTTGAGATAGACTCAGTGGAGGTAGTTTGGGTAGTTTGGGGTTGGGTTATATGGCAACCAAGGGTAATCGTCAGTAAAGATGCCAGTCCTATGAAACTTATGGAACCACTGTACTCTCCTAAAGGATTGCCATGAATCAGAATTGATTAGACTTTAACCGATTTGCTGCTACACAACCATTGTGTGACAGGTAAGTTAAGACTTCGAGTCAACTCGACTGAGCCAAGATTCTCAGTGGTTTGAAAGTTAACTGTAGTAACTCCCCAATTTTACTGTAATTACAAAGTAAATTAGTTTCATGAAACATGTAAAGACCCAGACTTTGGGTGGTGAAGTGCTGCCAAGTCGGTTCTGATTCATAGTTCCTCTGAGCACAACAGAACAGAACACCATCCTGTCCGGTACCACCCTCAATCATTGCTCTTGTGTTCGAACGCATGGTGGCAGCCACCTTGAAAACCCATTCCATCCATTGTACCAAGCATGATGTCCTTCTTCCAGGGACTGGTCTCTCCTGATAATGTGTCCAAAGTACCTGAGATGAAGTCAAACTGATCTTGCTTTTACGGAGCTTTCTGGCAGCCTTTCTTTGAAGACAGATTGATTTTTTTTTTTGACAGCCTATAGTTCTTTCAACATTGTCACCATCACTGTAACTCAAAAGCACAAGTCTAATAAGTAGATGAGCTCAATTTTGAAATAAGTTGAGCTTGGCCATGACCAATCGTTTTATTAGCATATCTTTAACATTTGGATATTCTCTTGTATCTTCTTCCCCTTTTTTCTCTTGTAGCTTTTCATTTATCTTCACTTTTTCTCTTGAATAAGCTGTTCTTTTTTCCTTTACTAGTTTGAAAAAGAAACGTTCTTGTCACTCGATGCTGTACCCCAGTGCCTAAAAGTTTGCCTGGGACATATGAAGTGCCTAATACATATTTTCAGCATGAAAACAAAGGGAAACCCAAAATTGAGAACATAGAGCAACCAGATGATCAAAAACAGGGAAATGTCCTAATACTTACAGTGGGGAAAATGAAGACATGTTTCTTAGATGTCTTCCACCCAAGACCTCTTATGACCTGAAAAATTTACAACACAGACCAAAGCTGCCTAAAACACCTGAATTGATTACTCATTTGAACTTTTTATTGTTCTGCTAAATAGTGTGCTAATTGTGGACATGAGCTCAGAAACCTGTTACTGTGGACATTTTTCCCCCACCCCCACATGACCTCATAATTTAGGAAGCTTTGTGTATAGACACCCAAATATCTTGCAAATGATATCAGCAGTTGAAAATATTTTTAGAATGGTTTAATTTGTTAAAATTAACAATGGGCCAAGATTCTGCTAGAATTCTACATTTAGTTTAATTTATGCAATTGATTTGTGTTATACATATTTTTTTGGAGATTAAGAAACAGACCCAAGAATGTTAAGCAACTTTTTAAGATCATTTGACTAGTAAGCAGAAAAAATGGCTCATAAAGCCTATCTGATTCCTAAATCTTGATATTTTTATGCAAACACTTGCCTTTTGAAAAGGAAAATTATTTTGAACCAACATGTGCACAATGAAAGTGATTACGCTAAACTCTCATTTCTTATTTTCATTCAATTTGCTTGATGCTATAGATAACTGATGGACCTAGATTTTCTTTTCTTTTTGTTCAAGCAGTTAAATCTCTATTCCAATCTAAATTTTTTAAATAAGTTCCTAGCAGGTTCTAAAGGTTTAGAGATCTATCTAAAAGACAAAATATAAGGGAATTTAAGCCAAGCATGTAACATGGTCTCAAAATGCCTCAGACCTATTAGAAGTGTGTGGAACCACCAGTCCCAAGTAAAGTGAATTCATGTAAAACTAAAAGGAAGTCTTGTGCATAGGAAGTCTTGTGCAAGTCCTGTCCCTATTTCATTTTCTGCAAAGTCAGAAAAATTTTAAAGCAAATGCCAAGTAATCTCATTATTAGTTGAAACCACCTTTTTTTTTTTCTGAACCCACCTTTTAAAACAATGTTTTTCCTTTTTTACTGATTCCTATGCTGTGTTAGGCAGGATTTTCTAGAGAAAAAAAAATCCAGGCACCTTATGATTATATGTATATAAGAGGATAGGTTTATACAGTGAGAAGGAATATAACAGCTAATTAGCCCACATAGCAGTACAGGGAGCTCAGCTCCACTTATTTTCATGGAACAATTAGTATACTGAAGGTTCTTCAGCTTACTCAAATCACTCCGGCAGCTGGTCCAAGGTGAAGGACACAGACAATGGAGTCTGCCCTCAAGCAAGACAGACAGAGTCAGCCTGCAAGCAGCTGACCACAAGGAGAGGGCAGCAACACTCAGCAGCACAGGAGAGTATTGAAACAGGACCAATGGGGTCTTAGGTGCTATGATGTATGCATAGTGACATGGTCCACCAGCAGTGTGGCAAAGCACGTCTCCAAGAAACCTCAAGCTCTAGAGATGCACAGCCAGGCAACAGGGTCCACAGGTTGGCTTGGCCCACAGGTAGGGCAGCACATAGTTGAAGCAAAGAACTAGCTCAAACAGCAGCACACTGGTTCAATCACCAGGTGGAAAGAGAGAATACCGGCCTCAGGAATTATTTATCTGTCACTCCCCAATCAAGTTGCAACTCGATTAAATTCTGCCCACTTGTTTCTGTGGAGGCCTAGTTGCCACAATAAATCTATAGCATTGTCTAGCCAACTTTCCCAATTCACTCCAATTTTTATGCATAGCCCCATTTCTAGATTATTGTTGAACATTCTCCTCTCTCTCCTCTGGTGGAACAAGAGACCAGCTCGATAGCATCATGATGAAATATTGGGTTATATTTGGACATGTAATCAATAAACTTTTATGTATCAAAATACACAGTACTATACTACTGTGGCAGTTATGTACTCTGTGCCAATTTGATTAAGAGGGTAGGGGTGGAGTCTAGTCTGTCAATCTGGAGATAGCCAATGAGACCTCTATGTGGGCATGGCTTTCTCTGAGAATTCTGGGAAATATCAAGATACTTCCCCCGTGGAGAGAAGATTTACAGTTCAGTCCTTGGGAGACATTGCTGCAGACAAGACAACATGGCAGTATGCTGATAGTTCCTGAGTCCTGGAAATTGGAGAAGCTGGAGGAGAAGCCACATGGGCTTACCCTGATGGAAACATACCTCTGAAGCCAGAAAAGCCACATAGAGATGCCTACCAGTGCTGACATGCTCCTAGCACCACTGGATGCACAAGACTATCCACCCGTTGGCCTGTGATTGTCCTGGCATCGTTGCATGTGCTTCGTGTGTCTGAAGAAGACTTTATAGACTGGTATCAGTCTATATGGGCTGATTACTGACTTATGACCTTGGACTGGACTGGGTTGGGATGCTTTCCCACGGTTCCATTCCTCTTGTATATAAACCTCTCCCTTATAAACATGTGCATATTTGTGAATTTGTTTCTCTAGTCTACCCAGACTAACACAACTACAAAGAATCTTTAGCTCTTTACTTTTCCACAATGGAATCAACATCATCCGGACTCCCCCATGAACTGGGTACTCTTCGTGGTGGGCATTCACTCACCCTCTGTAGCTACTGATCCTGTTGTTTCTATTCCTGCTCTTGTGGAATAACTATTCTGTTGCATGTCTTGCTAAGGGGATTTGATGCTAGTTGCTGCCACGGTGACATTTATCCTTGTTCAATATCATGATGATTTCTTCCCCCATTGTCACCTCTGAATTGCTCTGTCCAATTCTGATACACTGATGCAGTGAAGACAGGGAAGGAAACTGCACTGCACGCATGCTAGAATCTTTTTTATGCATTTCCGATGAAAATAACTTCACTTAACCAACTCTTCTCTGAATGTCATTTACTTTATCTAAGTAATATATTCTGTGCTACGGGCAGACAAATATCCAGTTATTTCTTTCCAGTAAGATTTACTAAACATTTATTCTATACTCATCACAGGCTAAAAGTGAAGAATTTGGTTGGGGCGGGGGGGAAGAGGGAGAAAGCAAAATTCACAAATACATGTTCCTATATCTTGCCCCCCCAAAAATTAAAGTTTAGGAAGATGAAAGTGGTAAACAAATCAACCTCAAGTTATTGTAGCAGATGCTAAAGGAAGTGCGGATGTGATTCTGCAAGAACTTAAAGAATTCCCAAATCAACTAGATGAGAAAGGCGCACATGGTAAGTCATTAAGAAAAAGTACAAATTGACTGTGCAAATTAAAAGGGCAGTGAATATTCCAGGAAAGAGTGTCAGCAGGACTGAAGCCATGGAAGTCTGAAGGGGATGAATCTTTGGGAACTACAATCAGTTCAGTATGCTTAAAAGATGAAACAGGAGGAATTCTACTGTGAACAAGTCGTGAAGTGTTGGTAGGATTTGGAACATAATAGGTATTAGATGCTTCTTAATGATATGAAGAGTGGGATTTGTAGTCAAAGACTCGACACATTTTATATCAAAATATTTAGTCTCCATGTTGAGCAAATATTCAGAGAAGCTGGATTGTATGAAAAAGGATATGGCATCAGAATTGAAAGAAGGCTTGCGGGCAGATGACATAACCTTGCTTGCTGAAAGTGAGGAAGGCTTGAAGTACTTACTGATGAAGATTGAGGATTGCAACCCTCAGTATCGATTGCAATTCAATGTGCATAGCATGAAAATCCTCACAGCTGAACCAGTAGGTTACATTTTTGATAAACTGAGGGAAGATCAGAGTTGTCAAAGATTTTCTCTTGCTTCGATCCAGCAGTTAAGAAATCAAGTCAGACACTGGGTACATCTGCTGCACTCAACCTCTTAAAAGTCTTGTTAACTTGAGAACTAAGGCACCCCATCCAAGCCATGGTATTTTTAATCACCTTCTAAGTGTGCAAAAAGAAGCTATTGAAGAAGGAAGATGGAAGAAGAATCAATGTGTTTGCATTATGGTGTTGGAGACCGATATTGAAAGCACCATGACCTGCCCAAAGCACCAACAGAGCTGCCATGGGAGAAGTACCGGAGTGCTCCCTGATGGCAAGGGTGGGGAGACTTTGGGATGTTATCAAGAGACACCAGTCCCTCAAAAAGTTCATCACGCTTGGCAAAGTAGAGGAGTAGTAAAAATGTGGATGACTCTGGACAAGATGAATGGACACCATGGCGCAGCAGGGAACTTGGTCCATTGTGAACATGGCACATGACTGGCGGGTGATGGATTCTGTTGTACACAGGGCTCTTTATGAGTCCGAACCATCTCGACTGCAGTCAACAGCCACAACAACAGTGATCCACAGCAAATTTAACTTTCCTCCGACACAACCCTAAAGTTAAGAGTGACTTTGTGGTTTCGCATCGTCTGTCTCCAGCCTGAAATTTACACAGCCTTTGAGTCATTTTAAAAATTCAACTAATTTCTGTATGTTATGCTAGAATATCACCTTTGTTTTAATAGCCTCCTCTTGACAAGGCTTTACTTAATATGGGCACTCCACAGAAAGGATTTCCTTTTCATCCTTGGCCTTCAATATTGGGTAATATAGCTTTTCTCATGTTTTATGTTAGTCTCATCATTGTCAGGTATACATTTTCCTTTCTCTTTTAATTTAGAATGGACAATTTTTAGCATGTGTAAAGTATGGCCTGGATTACTAGAGAATACCAAGGTGAAGGAATTGAGTTCCAGTGCACATAGTTTCAGTTTCAGTAGTTCCTGTGTGATGCTTCTCTGATTTCAGATGGCATTTGTTTGTTTTCTGGTCTTTTGTCTTGATACTGTTCTACATGTTCTATAATGCTATTCGGTGCTGTTGCATTGCTTCATATTCGTAGACTCCCCATGTACAACAGAAGGAAACATTGCTAGCTCCTGAACCGTCTTCACAACTGTTCTCCTGCTTGACCCCATTGTTGCTTTTTTGTTTGTTTGTTTGTTTGGTTTTTTGGGGGCATCACTGCCTCTGGTGATCATGGGCCCTACCCAGTACCGCTCCTGAGAGCGGCCGCTGGATCTGAACCGCCAAGCCTGCGGGCTGCAGTCCCGCATTCAACCACTTAGGCCACCAGGGCTTAGCCCAACTTGAGCCCATTGTTGGAGCCACTGGGTCAATTCACTATATACTCTTATTTTCATATTTTGTTTTCATCAATGGTTACTTGAAGAACCTTAGTTTGGAGAGTTAAAATATTTTTCCATTGACAAGATGTAAAGCTAGTTTATGAAAATTATATTTTCTAATTGCTCTTATTTCAGAGGTTTTTTATGCAAAACTTGCAGGGGTTAGTTTTAAGGCTATATGTGGGGGTCACAGGAGAAAGAACCACTAAAACAGACTTTTGCTGACTCTGGGGAAAACAAGGAAATGGGAAAAATTCCAAATGCTATGTAATAGTTTCTTTGCACTTAAGAAATAGGCATTCTATAATTCAGTGATTGAGAATAATGGTGTAGTATTGCCCAGAAATAGAAAAATCATACGTCATGAATGGCCATTTTATGTTGGTGAATTATAGAATCTATTATGCTGGGACTGATAAATTGAAGAATAATGAAATTATATTGATCATCAAAAAGAACATTTCAAGATCAATACTGAACTATCACATGGTCAGTGATAGGAAAACCAGTTCATATGACTGTCATTCAAATTTACCAAACAACCTCTAAGGCCAATGAGGAGAAAACTGAAGTTTTTACCAACTTCTGCAGTCTGAAATTGATCAACCATCCCATTAAGATGTATTGACAATTACTTATGACTAGAATGCAGAAGTTGGAAAAAGAAGCATCAGTGGTTGGCAAATGTGGCTTTGAGTACAGAAATGAAACTAGATTGAATGACAGAATTTTGCAAGACTAAATTTTCCAAAATGAAAATTCTTGTTTTTCAACAACATAAATGGAAATTTTATATATGGTCCTCTCTAGATGCTTTACACAGAAATCAACTTGATTATGTCTCTGTAAAGAGACAGTGGAGAAGTCAAAACAAGGTCATGGGCTGACTTTGGAGAAAACCATCAATTGCTCCTATTCAAGTCCATGTTTAAACTGAAGAAAATGAAAATAAATCGGCAAGAGCCAAAATATGACCTTGACAATAGTCAATTAACAGAATATAGATCCTGCTTTATGAAATAAGTTTTCCTCTTCCGCTGTATCAAAAGAGGGCCAAGTGACTGCCAACATTTTGAAAATGTGTGTTGAAAATTTCTGGATGGTTGGCCAGCACGGTTCTGTAAACAGATTATATTCCTAATATTATATTCCTAACTAACAATAAAAAGTATAAGACAGCATGCTCGCTTCAGCAGCACATATACTAAAAAAATATAAGAGCATGGTTTCTGAATATTTCATTAGATGACCATTTGAAAACTAGCCTCTTGATTTTCAGATTGCTACTGATCAATTTAGCTCTTGGAATTTGATTGATACATGTGAAAAACATTAATTCACAGAGATTGCACATTGTACTATTTAAAATCATAGGCATGATTTTTGCTTAACCTAGGAACTAGAAACACAAATTAGTGAAGAACAAGCCTGCGAGATCAGAGGAAGGAATACAGTTGTATTAGACCTTGAATTTTGAGCATCCAATTTACAGAAGACTATAGGGATGACAGTGAAAGCTCCAAATCTATTTGCACTGTCCCTATTCACCACTGACCAGAAATGTACTTAGCCTTGCTATCAGACAGAGTGCATTTGAAAGTTGATTCTTTGATGATGGTAACAAATGTACAAATGTGCTTGACACAATGGATGGATGGGTTGTGGTAAGAGTTGTACTAGCCCCCCCAAATGACCCTAAAATGAAAAGAAAGTCGATGCATGCTGATTTAGCTAGGTTAAAACTTAATACTTTCTCATTTGTTCTCCCTTTTGACTCATCTTTAATTTGTTCTAGTTTATATTATTTTCTAATTTATTTTGCATTGAGGCTTTTTTTTTGTATTTTGTTATTGCTCTTGGTAGGATTACTTGTATGTTTGTTCTTATATGAAATCCAGGATAGGCAAATCTATAGAGACAGAAACTGGATTAAAAATTTCTTAGGGTTATGGCAGAGGAAGTTGAGGGAAATGAGGAGCCACTAGTGATGAGAACAAAAATTAAGAAAATGTTTTAATATTGATTGTGTGGATGATTTCACAGCCCTTTAAAATATATTTATACCATTGAATTATAAGGTATATGAATCATATAACAATGAATCTGTTAAAATTTAAAAAACAAGAAAAGGGAACAAAGAGAAAAATTAATATGCTCTTTATGTTTAAAAATCCAAAAACAAAAATTGGGAGGAACATCAGTATTGAGTTATTTCTGTCACTGTAACAATCACTGAGCATGGACAATGTTTTAAAGAGCAGATGTTTGAGATCCTACATAGTGAACATTCTGACAGTTTGCTTGAACTTGCTTTTCAGTTTGATCTATTTGCAGAACTGACATCTCAAAATATAGTAATTCAGAAAGGGACAGCCCATCATACAAGTGAGGGAATGTGAATAATGAATAAGCTTAGCTAATGATAAGGTCAAACATTTCCAGTGGACAAGCATAGGTTAGGCATCCAGTTAGTCTGTAGATTCTATTCCTGATTTTTCTGACAGGTAAGCTAAGTATTGCTTCAAGATATGTATGAGGGGGCTTAAACATTTTGCAGAAAGTTGGAATCAAAAGATAATGGATTTTTTCCATGAATTTATTGAAGTTCCCTTGAGCCTCACCAGATGGAAAACACTTGGAGCAATTTATCACATTTAGTAGCCTGAGCAGACAGACCAGTTGAAGAAATTGCAAGTACTTCACCAGGTGAAGTTTGGGAAACTGAATTTTCTAAGTGAAGAGAAGTCAGTTCTTTGACAGTGCTGCCGATATGTTAGGGTGTTGTAAAGGTTGCAGCAGAAAATTTAAGCATATGGAATATTCCATTTTCATTCCATATGTTTTGAATTCACCTAATCTTGTAGGATCTATCCCAGAAAACTGTTGTCTGAAAGCAGTTGATTCTCTCTCCACCCCACCCCCCCACCCCTTGCCACCATGTTCCATTATGTTCCATTATTCTACATACTTTTTGCTGCCTCTACTCCAATGAACAGTCTTTAAGACATATATTAACAATGAGTAAACATTGACATGTCTTTCTAATCCACATGGAAAAATGCATCCTGAAGCAATGAGTGCATTCCTGGAATCCTCCACTTAGATTCTAGATGCCCTAGACGATATTTCTGAAGGTTAGTCTCAAAAGAGATTGGAAAAGAGAATCTGAAAACATCACCAGCAAAAAGCAAACACTAGAGGGTTTATGTTGGCTTTGTGGAATAATATACTGTAGTACTTGTGTAAGGCATTTTAAGCTCCACACAGTTTAGAAGTGAACTCGAATACATGCATAGATGCCTACGAGTCATTAGTAGGGAATGTACATCATTGAAGAGAAGATTTTGAAAATTTTGATTTGAAAAAACAAAAACAAAGCCAAATTATGATGATATCTTTGCAGAAACAATAGAAACGAGTAAGTTATAAGAAATATTGAGTACTGGAGATTGATTTCACATAACTATGCCATCATTGTTGTGGTGATTGGTTGGACACTGTTGAGTTGGTTCTGACTCTGGGTACAACATAACAACAGAAGGACACACTACCCAGTCCTTCACCAGTCTCATATTTGTTCTTAAGCTTGAGCCCATTGTTGCCACCATTGAACCAATCCATCTTTTTGAGAACTTACTTCTTTTTCCCCTGCCCCTCTCTTTTGCCTTATGTGATGACTTTCTCCAAGGACTGATCTCTCTTGACATGTCTACAGTATGTGAGATGAAGTCTTCTCATCCTTGCTTCTAAAGAACTTTCTGGCTGTACTTCTTCTGAGACAGATTTGTTTGTTCTCTAGGGTACTTTCAATATTCTTCACAAACATCATAATTCAAATGCATCCATTCTTCTTTATCAATGTTCAACTTTCACATGTGTATGAAGAAATAGACAGTACCATGAATTGGAAAGGCACACCTTAGAGCCCAAAGGAATAAGACTTTAAAGAGATCTCTTGCAGCAGGTCTACCTAATTCAATCTCTGACTTGATTTTGTAACTTCTGCTTCCATGAGTATTGATTGTGGATCCAAGTAAGACAAACTCCTTGGCAAATCCAATCTTTTCTCTGTTTATCAAAATGTTACCTTTGTCCCATTGTGTGGATTTTGGTTTTATAATAAAAACATAATAAAAATTGATTTAAAATAAAAATTCTTTCTTTCTTTAAAAAAAGATAATTTTACTGGAAGGCTTCAATCCTGGATCTTCATCAGCAAATGTTTCAAGTCCTTCCCACTTTCAGCAAGCAAGATTGTGTCATTTTGCTAAAAAGCAGGTTGCTAATAGGCCTTCCTTCAATCAAGATGAACACATTCTTCTTCATATCATCTAGTTTCTCTGATTATTTTCTCAGTGTGCAGACTGAATAAGTATGCTGAGAGGATATAACCTTGACACACGCCTTTCTTGGTTTAAACCATGCAGTATGGCCTTGTTCTATTTGTCTGTTGATCCATGTACAGGTTCCACATAAGCAGAATTAAGTGTTCTGGAATTCTTCTTTTCCTCAAAGTTATCCATAGTTTTTTATGGTTCACCCTAGTGTAGTTAATAAAATACAAGTAAACATCTTTCTGGTATACTTTGCTTTAGCCAAGATCCACTAGACAGCAGTAATGATATCCCTGTTTCTGGTCCTCTTAAGAGTCCAGCCTGAACCCCTGGCAACTCTCTAGCAATGTGCTGCTATAACTGTTGTTTGATGAACTTGAGCACAATTTTACTTGCATGCGATGTCAATGATATCGTTCTATCATTTGCAATGTTCTATAATTGTTCTATAATGTGCAAGGAGGGGTCACCACCATTGACACACTTAAATCTTGCATGAAAAAAAGTTGCTCTGAAAGGGATCGTATTTGATGATCCTAGTAGAGTGGGAGAAAAAGGTAGAGCAAAACCTAAAATCATACAAGAGATCTTACTTCCTGGTCAGATTGGAGAATGGGTTAAACCTCTGAAATGATGGCTCTTAGTTACCCAACGGCTTAATTTTCTGCCAAACAATACAGTTCTGCAAGGTACAAGATGCACAATAAGATGAGTGAGATAAGAACAGTTTAGAATAATCAACCATTTGAGATAAAAGGGGCAGCATTTATCCACAGCCAAAATTCACAAGTGTTAAGGAAGAAGAAAGAACTAATTTCAGGGATCTACATATAACCTCCTCTCTGGGGGCATGGACAACAGGGAAGTGAGTGAAGGGATACATTGGACAGTGTACAATATGAAAAAGTAATAACAATTTGTAAATTATTAAGGGTTCATGAGGGAGGGTGTGGGAGGGAGAGAAATGTGGGGAGCTGGTACTGGGGAGCCTAAGTGGAGGGAGGATGTTTTGAGAGTGATGATGTAAACAAGTGTGCAAGGTGACCTGTATACAATTGATGCATGTATGGATTGTGAGGGGAGGTATGTGAGTCCAGTAAAATGATTCATAAAAAAAGGAGGAGGAAAGAGGAGCTTGTACCAAGGGCCCAAGTAGAAAATATTTGGAAATGAATATGGCAACATGTGTACAAATATGCTTGATATAGATGATGTATTGAATATTACAAGAGCTGTAAGAGCCCCCAATAAAATTATCTTTAAAAAAAGAAAGAAGAAAGAACAGGGACAGGATTCAAAGGGCAGAAGTTGGATACACGATGTTACACTGAAAAGATGGTAATAAAAAACATGAAATCATGGATAAACTGTTAAATGGATAATGGGTCTGTTCTATAAATCTTCACATAATCAAAATGAAAAACACTTAATAAAAATTTTATTGGGGGCCCATGCAGTTCTTATTACAATCCATTGTGTCAGGGACATTTGTACATTTGTTGCCATCATCATTTTCAAAACATTTTCTCTCTACTTGAGTCCTCAGTATCAGGTCCTCATTTCATCCCTTCCCTTCCCCACTTCCCTCCCTACCAAATCTTTGATAATTTATAAATTGTTATTATTATTCATATCTTATACTGACTGATATTTTTCTTCACCCACTTATCTGTTGACAATCCCCAAGGAGGGGATTATATGTATATCATTGTGTTCTGGTCCCCCCCCCACACACACACATTCCCCTTCTCCTCCAGGTATTGCTGGTCTCATTATTGGTCCTGGGGGGGTTTATCCATCCTGGATTCCCTGTGTTTCCAGCTCTTATCTGTACCTGTGTACATGCTTTGGTCTAGCTAGATTTGTAAGGTAGAATTGGGATCCTGATAGTGGGGGGAGGGGTGGCGGCAGTGAGGAGCATCAAAGAACTACAGGAAAGTTGTAAGTTTCATCGGTACTATACTGAACCCTGATTAGCTCGTCTCTTCCTTTTGACCCTCCTGTAAGGGAATGTCCAATTATCTACAGATGAACTTTGAGTTTCCTCTCTGCACTCCCCATCATTCACATTAATATGATTTTTTGTTCTGGGTCTTCGATGCCTGATACCTGATGCCATCGACACCTCATGATCAAACAGGCTGGTGTGCTTTTTCCAGGTAGAGTTTGTGGATTCTCAGTTAGTTGACCCCTTGTTTGTCTTCAAGCCTTTAAGACTCCGGACACAAAATCTTTTGATAGCTGGGCACCATCAGCTTTCTTCACCACATTTGCTTATGCACCTGTTTTGTCTTCAGCAATTGTATCAGGAAAGTGAGCATAATGGAACGCCAGGTTATTAGAACAAACTGTTCTTGCATTGAGGGAGTACTTGAGTATAGGTCCAATGTCCATCTGATATCTTGATACTTAACATATAAATATATGTGCATAGGTCTATTTCCCTATCATTATATATAAATACATTTACATACGTGCATGCCTATATTTAGACCTCTGTAAATGTCCTTTGCCTCCTAGCTATTTTTTCTATTTCATTTTACTTTCCTCTTGTACCACTGTCATGGTCAACCATCATTCAGGTTTCAGTAATTCCTCTTTGTTACATTGCTCTTGATCAAGCCCTACCAGGCATCCTACATCCGCACTGCCAGCGATTTTAGATCACTTGTTGTTCCCTTGTCCCTGGGTTTGTTAGCACCCATTTCTTTCCCCAGGCTCCCTTCTACACTGTCCCCCAGGAACAGTGGGTCCTATTGTTTTCTGTCTCCTCCAGATTTTTTATTCTGCCTGTCTTATCTAGACAGTCATGCAGAGACAACAGTAAGTACGAAAACAAGGCACAGCAAAACAAAACAACAAAAGAAAAAAACAACAACAAAATCAATGAAAACCACAACAAAAAGAGTCCCAGGTCTGTTTGTTGACCTTTAGGAGTGTTTTGGGGTCAACTCTGGTGTGGTGCCATACCCTGGCTCCAAAGTCTGTTTTTGGTATTCCCTAGGGACTTTGTTGCTTTGCTCCTCTTGCTGCTCTGTTGCATGCCCTTAGTGTTTCACCAGAGTGTGATGGAGTCATAATGGCACAATTCATGCACTGTGCCTTCATTGTTGTCCCTTGTAGCAGTATGGGTCAGTGAGGGACATCTTGTCTAATGGTGGGGCCAGCTCTATGGTCCTCTCTGTGCATTGGCTGTTCTGAGCAGAAATATCATTCTTTGACCTTTGTGAGCCAGGATGTGTTCTACTCTCTCTCCTTCCCTCTTTGTTTGCTTCTGTGTACTCTGATCAGATGCACCCTGCTCCCTGAGCTATAGTTTCAGTGCTGTTCTTTGTAGTGCATTCTTCTGAGAGGGGAGTAGGGGTGGTGTCCATGTAGATGGGATTGAGCCTGGCCCCACAGACTTCTCTATTGGTTCCCTCCTTCATGCTGGTATGCTATATTTATATCTTGGTGCACTGGGTTGAAGTCTGGTCCATCTCTCCCTCTCCTGTGATGATATAAACAACACCCTCCCCTTGGGTGGGTTAGTGCCCTGTTCTCTTGCTACCCATGTCTTTTTCCCCACCCCCTAATAAAAATACTTTTAAAAAAGTGTATAAAGTTATTCCATATAGATTCTCCTTCTTGAACCATAGTGAGCACTTGATGAAGAATGCCTGAAAATATTCAAGAAACGAGAGCAAAAGTATCCCAATGACTGCATAGAAAACCTGTACAGAGAAGCACAACGCTTTTAGTCTTACATAAAAATGATGTGTGTAGATTCAGGAAAGACAAGCTTTACTCATGTGGACACGCACACATGATTCTATGATACAAGATAAAATGCAGTGAGCATTTCCCAATGTAAAAATTGTTTTCACATTTTCTGAAGTTCAATTTTCATGAACTGCACAGGAGAACACTCATTTTGCCCCTAAAGAGTCTTGAAAACTCCCTGCACATAGTAGCGATTCAAGAAAGACTCGATTTATTAGACTCATGGATATAGCTATTGTCTTGTAGCTTATTTTTGCCAAAGTCACTGAAAATTATGAGGAAAAATTATTTTCCATTCTACCTGTTAGAGGTGATAAATCTAACAAAATATAGCAATTTGCTGTAATGTTTATTTTCAGATTACTAAGCTTTATGTCACATTTTTATTTCATATTTACAATTTTAAACAAACCAAGGATCAGCCTTGGAATATGAGCCATTGAAAGGCAAACTGATGAAAGTCAATTTTCCATGGTGGGAGATCAATAGAATTTTAGATAGTTTTCTAAAACAGCTATGTTCACCAACTAATTTTCTTTGTTGTAGAGTTTGGAATCTTCTACTGCAGAGAATATGGTAAAAATCTCATTATTCTACATCCAGTGCACATTTTATAATCTGGTTTAATCTCACTCCACTAAAATTCCATTTACTCACTAATAGTATAGTTGCATTTAAAAAGAAGTTACACTGGGCTGAGCCCCGCTGGCGTAGTGGTTGTGCATGGGACTGTGGCCCACTGGGACGGAGGTTCAATTCCAGCAGTGGGGCTGGGCCTACTCCCACCACCGGAGAGCAGTGATGCCCACCAAAAAAAAAGAAAGTTACACCATAGACAGCTAACACACACACACACACACACATACACCTGCCCCCATGCTCCCAAACTCGCACATCACACTTTAAATGTGTGAGCAAGCAGAGGAAGAGGCATATCAGGGGTTTGGCGTCCCCCATTCCTTAATTCTAGGTCCTGCTTCCAATGGAGAGAGGTTAGCTCTTCCAGACTTTCAAGTGGCAGCTTATTCTTATATACGTGCTACTGGGAGACAATACCACTGCCAAGCTACTAACCGCCTTTGCTGAGAACAGGGCAGGAGGCAAAAGACACTTTAGAAAATGATTCACCTACAGGTTTGCAAGCACTTGACAAAGCAAACACGTGGTGTGTGGCTATACACTGCCCTATGGTTTTACAGACAGGAGACTTCTCTGGAGGGAAATGAATGCTTGAGAAGAGACATCACTAATCTGGTACCACTGTGGTTTAGGTAGGTGGAATTTCTAGGCTTAAGGAAAAATTTTTCTCTGTGTAAATAAGAAAAAAGGGCATGCTAAGGATGGGGTCACACATCCAGCCTGCGAAATCAGGAAATAACTTTATTACTTGGTCATATTTCACCATCTAGCAGCATGAGGTCTGGATGGTGTACATGATTTGCACCATTTGCTGCCAACTGAAAGGTTGGAAGTTTGAATCCACTCAGTGCTTCTGTTCCTTCCTCTTTGTTTTCAATTTTTGTTTTCTAATAACCAATAACTATCGATGCAACTGATTGCAGTCTTCAAGTGCAGACGGAAGATGTTGGTAAAATTCTTCAGTTTCTTCATCACTGGCATTAGTGGCTCATGCATAAAATTTGGATAATAGTTGTATGGGCTGGATTTTTTTGTTTTGTTTGTGGATAGATATTATTCTATCCCAGATAGCATTGTCCTTCAAGATAGACCTTAAAATCTCCTTTACGATAATGAATGCAACCCCATTCCTGTTGAATTCAACATTCCTGGCGTCTAAACCATACGGCTATCTGATGTAAGCTTTGGGCAGTTATTGTGAGAAGCTAGTCCCTGGAAAGGAACATGGGGCTTGGTAGGGTTTAGAGGCAACAGCAAAGAGGAAGACCCTCAGCGAGATGGGCTGACACAGAGGTGGCAACCATGGGCTCAGACATCACTGCCTTGGTGAGGGGGGTGCAGGACAGGAGATTCTGCTGGGCTGCTGCGTGTACAGAGTTGGTCTGGTGCTGTCGAGCAGCCGCCGCCGCCGCCACCAGTTCTGTGGAAGAAAAGTCCTGTCGATCTGCTTCCCTAGATATGACAGTCAAGAAAGCGTGATAAAGCAGCGCGACTCTGTGCCATACCGGGTTCCTGTGAACTGGGGCCTGACTCTAGGGCAGTTAGCAATCACATGGTGACAGGTGCATCCAAAGAAAAACCTGGCAAACTGCTTCAGAAAGGTCACAGCTGGTGAAAACACCTTCGAAGCACAGTCCTGCAATGAACACATGGGCTTGTCATGCCTCGCAATCCCCTTGAGTTGGCAATCTAGAATTGTTATGACTCAGAAGTCTCCTTGCTCTTGCCATGTAATGGAGTATCAACTGTTTTCCCTCAGCAACCTGATTGACTGCAATGTCATCACCTTAAACATTTTACAGACACAAATTAACCCTTGCTACTTATGTGTCTAGTGGAGAAAGAGTTAGGTCCCCTGTCTGGTTAAGGGGGATGGGTTCCACAGGCCCTCTGTTGTTCAAGCCAGTTGCCCCAGAGGGGCTGAAACAAATCATTTACAATAAAAGGTGATTACCAATAGAAACCATCATCCAGGTCTTCTATATGTGTTAATTTCTTGCTGTAATTAACTTGTCCTCCCTGACTGTTAATAAATGTGGTAGTTACATAATCTGGTGTCAATTTGAGGATATTAAGACTGAAGGGGTGGAGCTTAGCCTGTCAATCAGGTCACAGCTTGATGACCTCATTTGGAGGTGCCATGGAAATAGATAGCTTACTGGAGGCCAGACCAAACTCTCTCTGCTTTATCTTCCTGCTGACAACCCACATGGAATGATGCTGATGAAACCAGAGCCCTGGAGCCAGAGGAGCCACATGCAGACCTGTGATAGCACTGAGATGCTTCCACTACCATGAGATGCACAACACTTTCTGCCCCTGGGCCTGTGATCTTCCTGCATTTGGCATCATTGTATGTGTTGTGTGAGTCTGAAAAGGACTTTATAGATTGGCCTCAAACATATGGGCTAATATTAGACTTAAGGACTTGATCTGGACTGGGATGGGATGTTTTCTTAATACACAATTACTCTTTGATATAAAGCTTTTTCTTAGACACATATGATTGCCTATGAATTTGTTTTTCTAGTCAACCTCAACTAGCGCAATAAAGCTCAGGGAATTCGCAACATTGCTGAGGGAATTCGTGAAGAAATTGGATCCTATGGGGGAAAATTTACTAGCAAGTTTCAGAATCATTTAAAATGCAGTTGTTTTTCTGACCCTCAGCACCCCTGATGAGGAGAGAGTGCTGTCACCTGGATAGTCTGGGAAGACCCCTCACTTTGAGTATCTGTTGTGGGTTTCATTCCAGTCTGGAATCTGAATTCCCATTGACGATTCCCATCGGATGCTCACTGTGAAGTGATGCACATGCCAACAGGCTTCCCCATACTCGATTTCCCTGTTAGAAAGACCTTACCAGGGACTGTGCCCTCTGTTTTGTTTATTTTTAAGCTTGTGCAGAGTCGTAGCTCTAGAAAAAAACCCATCTGATACTTTTCCCTTCGTGATATTTGGGTCATCGAGAATGGACTCAGTGGCTGTGGGTTGGCACATGGCTGTCAATGGAAAGGTCAGCAGCTCAAACCCAGCCAGAGGCAAAAAAAGCAGAAAGTCTTTGTCATCTGCCTCTATAAGAAAAACCCTGTGTCATGGGTTTTTTGTTCTTGGATTTTTCCCCCCTATTGCCCACTGTCTGTAACATCTTCTCTTGGGTGTCTTCATGGCTCTTTGTCTGGCCACCTTCATGCTGCTGTTCCAATCTCACCTTCTCAAAAGGCTCCCCTGGCCTCTGTGTTGAGATTGTACATGGGGTTCTCCTGCCACGCCCACCCCCCACTCTTTCTTTGGCTTCTTCATCATCAGACTTCTCCATTGGAATGTGTGACATGTTTCATAAAGCAAGGGGCTGTTTTGGTCTTGTTCACTGATGTGCACCTAGCTGCACACAGTAGATACTCAAGAAATAGTTGGCTAATGGATGTATAAATAATGATAGTAGTGACAGATGATGAAATTAAGCACTTATTTCAGTATTGGTTTGTAGCATATTCATAAATGTCTACTTATTATATTAACTGTTACATCTTTTATATGATTTAATTGCTATCATGTGACACAATATATAATTGCTACATGTGTTCAATAAAATTCAATAGAAAAAAATAAAATACTGAATTCCCTTCCCTGTGCTTATTATATATCATGGAAGTGTGAGGGGAAAAAAAGGCCAAGAAGTTCATCTAATGTTGAACAATTGGTGTGGCAAAAAAAAAAAAAAAATCCAAGAACAAAAACCTCATGATACGGGGTTTTCCTTATAGAGGCAGATGACAAAGACTTTCTGGGTTTTTTTGCCTCTGGCTTCAGAGGTCTGGTTCAATCAGGGAAACCCATGTGGCCTCTCCTCTGGCTCCTCCAGGACTCAGGGTCTATCAGGTCATCTTGTCTTGTCAGTAGAGTGTCTCCTAGGGACTGATTCTATAGTCTCTCACCTCCATGGGGGAAATATCGAGAGATTTCCCAGAATCCTCAGGAGAAAGCAATGCCCACACCCAGATCTTGTTAGCTTTTTCCGGATTGACAGACTATACTCTACCCCTACGCTCCCAATCATGAAATTGACCCCAAAGTACATGACTGCCAGAAACAACATGATTAAAATAAAAATCCTGTCACCTTGCAAATACATCTTACTTTTCTTATCCTCACCATTAGAATAAGAAACCCTCTCATTAATTAGTCTAATAATGAAGCAAATGATTTCTTTGAAGGGCTAACTTCCATTGTCTGTTGCTTTGTGCTTTGTGATTCTTATATGCTATCTATTTCAGCATACTTGGATTAACAAGTGCTAAGGAAATTATAGTACAGAAAAACATGTATGCCATAGTTAGATTTTTTGAGTCATAATTTGAAAAGATATATGGTGCAAAAATATATGACCCTAAATATGCAGTCATTTTCTTCTGGTTTCCAGTGTATTGGAAACAATGTCTGGGGACTGCATGGGATAATTGGGTGTGGGAAATACTATACATTTGAAATAAAGCACACTTGCCAGAAAGATGGATTAAATCCACCTTGACTGGAATTTCACTCTCCCTTCAGATTAAGTTTCTTGTCAACGCCTTCTTTTGAAATAATTAAGAGATGGACAATTATCTCCTAATTTAGATTTGGTTTCCCTGGAATTGACCCTACTTTAAAAACGTTTTTCCTTCTGTGATACAAAAATAAACGCTTCTTTTTTTTGCGGCTGTTTCAGAATCCTGAAAAGTGTCCAAGCTCGGACACGAGTGCCTCATTTTCATGTCCCATTTACTTTTATACTTGGGAGAGGGTATGCCAAGTTCACCTGAGGGTTGGTAGGGAAAGACTCGGGCACTCAGATGGGGTCGAAGGGCTAGCGCTAAGGGGCCTGTACTCCCTTTCTTCTGATGGTCTTTGCTGTTGTTGCTGTTGTTGGGTGGCATTGAGAGTCCACTGTGCCGGTGCACAACCGAAGAAAACACGGCCTGGCCTTGCACCATCGTCACGACTGTTCTCATGCGTGGGCCCTTGTTGTAGCAGCTTTGTCCGTCCATCTCGTTAAGGGCCTTCCTCTTGTCCACTGTCCCTCCACTTTACCAAGTGTCATGTCCTTCTCCAGAGACTGGTCTCAGCATGGCCCGAGTATGTAAGAGGAAGTCTAGCGATCCTGACCTCTCAAGAATATTCTGGCAGTCCTTCTTCCGAGATGGGTTTTTTTTATCCTTTTAGCAGTCCATGGTACGTTCAATATTATTCCATATTCAAATGCATCGATGTTTTCTTCTTTGGTCATCCTTATTCAATGTCTACCTAGCACATATATAGAAGGCAATGGAAAACATCACAGCTTGAGACAGGCGTACTTTGGTCCTCAAATTAACACCTTTGCTTTTCAACACTGAGGTCTTGTGCCACAGAGCTCTTCGTATCATTTTCCCTTCTCCATTTGATATCACATGTGCATACAGTGCTATATGTGTCTATAACCTTATACACTTATGTATTCATTTATGCATGTACAGTCCTATGCCTATACCAACATGCACACTTAAGTATGCATCTGTGTTTATCTATATAAAATGCATGGATATACACATATATGCATACGCACAAGAGGGGTCTTCAAAAAGTTCAGGGAAAGAAACATGGAGACCTGCTAACTGGCTACAGACCTTAAGGTAGGTGAGCCAAGCACACCAGCTACTCTTTGAGAGAAAAGTGTGGTGGGCAGGCTCTTCCCATACAGATTCAGCCTCAGAAGTCCTGGGGAGTAGTACTGTTCTGTCTACCAGGCTTTCTAGGAGTCAGAGTAGACAAGGCTAGTGGGTCTCTCTCTATGTGTGTGCGTATCAAAATGTGGGTGAAATTTTTAAAGTTATTTTTCAATTCCATTCACTTTGGGAGCTCCTTTGTGTGGGTGCTTATTTACTAGTGCCTGATGTCTTCTTCCCCACCTATCCCTAGTTTGCCAAGCTCAGATGGTTTCCTTGTTGTGAGGGCAGAAACTCTGACACCAGAGGAGCAAATACAAGCAGGGCCCCCCATGTACATCAGGTTTCAGTACATTTTCCGCATTAAGGTAGATTAGAAGAAAGACACGGTGTTCTCCCTCCCCAAATTGACCAGTGAAAACATCCTGGGTGACAACGGCATTTCATCTGAAACCACACTGGAAGAGAAGGCTTCTGGAGTGGAGGGCACTCAGAACCTGATGCAGGCCAGGCTGAGCTCTATCTTGTAGAATAGAAAGTTGCCAGGATTTGGAACGGACTCAAAGACAACACTCATGTTCTTAAGGAAAGGATGCTGATTCATCACAAAGACACCTTAAAAACAGGCTGGAACGTAGAGAGAACCAAACTCCAACATGTCCCACCTCTTATCCTTCTAGAAAAAGTCAGCATTGGCCCTTGGTGGAGAATATTCTAGCTTTCTCTCCATGCCTCTTTTGCAAACTAAAATGCCTTTAAAAACCAAGAGGCATCTATATGATGGAGGCAGGCTTGGCGGGAAAAACCACTCTGTTCTCTCAACCTACCTTGAGATGTCTCACCTGCATACTTGAGAGGCACTGACATGCCAGTGCAATGTTTCATGGCACCAATGCTGTCCTGACTGAGCACCCTGGGGAGTTAAGGGTTTGTGGCCAACTGGAGAGGAGGGTGCTAGAGGTTCCTCGGTCAAGGCAGACTACGATTACCAAGAGGAGATTTGACCTTAGGGTTCTTAGAAGTTCTGATTTCTTAAAAGAAGGCAAGCGATTGAAGTTGCATTTGGAAATACTTCGTTTAAAAATGTTTCTTCAAATTTATATTAAAACACTGTGTGGGATAAATGAAAGCATGAAATACAGCCTGCTGACTGCTTTATGCCAAGCATTGTTGCCTCGGCGAATGGATAGAGACACATCTATAGATAAATGGCAAGAATGGAGAATACTTCTTCAGAGGTATTGCCCATAGGGACAATTCTACCCTCTCTTCTAAGGTCACTGTGTTAGTCTGAGTAGACTAGAGAAACAATTTCATATACACTCACATGTGTGTAAGAAAGACCTTTATCTCAAAGGGTAATTTTACTTTAAGAACACATCCCAGGCCAGTCCAGATAAAGTCCATAAGTCTGATATTAGCCCATCTATCCAATATCAATCTATAAATTTCTCTTCAAACTCATGAAACACATGCAATGATGCCAAGTGCAGGAGATCACAGGCCAGTGGGTGGAAAGCCTTATGGATCCAGTGGCAGTGGGAGCTTACTCAGCACTAGGGTGGGTCTCCACATGGCTCCTTCAGCTCAGAGCACTAAAGTCGTTCCATGAGTCTTATCATCAGGAATAACAAGCAGGAAGTCAGTGTGCCCCTTCTCCAGTAAGCTAGTTATCCCTGTCACACCTCCACCTGAGGTCATCAAGCAGTGACCTGATTGACAGGGTAAACTCCACACATTCACTTTTAATCTGCTCAAGTCACAAGCAGATTATGTAACTACCACAACCACCTACCCAGGTATAGTACATTTCAGCTTGGGAACCAGCTATTCCAGGTATAGTACATGTGTTGTCTGCTGAAAACCTGTGTAACTGCATATCTAAAAAGGCCTCATCTCCTTTTCCCTACCATGAAAGTGCACCAGGGACATATGTGTTGCACATAAATGTATCAAAATCCAGCGAAGCCCTGGTGGCACAGTGGTTATGTGCGGGAGTGCAGCCCACAGGGTTGATGGTTCAAATCCAGCAGTAGATCTTTAGGAGCAAGGCTGGGCTTCCTACTCCCAGCAGGGCAGTGATACAGGGGGGGAGGTGCGGGGTTGGGGAGGGGGTGTGGGGAAAAAAGAAAAAACATCAGTGCATCAACATCCATAGTACCTCAAAACATTTTCTTATTTTATTTCAGTCATGCTTTTCACTACTAAAAACACATGGTCTTACAACAAAAAAAAAAACCTCAAAGCAGAAAATAATGGAATCATGAACGCGGCATGCTTGCTTCTTCCTTTTAAACAATGCATAAGTGCCACATCTTCTGCTTTTTTTTCACTTTCAAAATTGTCTGTTTCCTTCACACTTCGATAAGAATGTGACTTAATATACTTTTCTAGAGTTACATTTCTTCCCTCAGGAATTTGTTAGTATTGCTTTGTTTTGTTTTTTACTCTGATTCTGACACTGGCAAAGCATGAGACTTGCCTGATTTTCCCTTCCATTGCAGGTGACTTGGTTTCTCTGTCCAGATGAAGGTAAATTGATTTGTTGTATATTAAATATCTTCACGAGTACCTATCTCCAAATGTACTGTTCTTTATTGTTTTTACAACAGGAGAGGGTTTAAAAATTTGATATCTGGAATTAGAAGATAACATAATTTTTAATGAACTTTTTGAAGCCACTCATATATGGAATTTCTCCTTGCAATTTATTTATTCTTGCACTTCAGGGAACTTTTAGATTTATCCCTAGGTATATTTCATTCTACAAGCTGAAATCCCTGCTTTAAAGAAATAAGTTATTCTTATGTTGTATCCTCTTTGTCATTTGTATTATGTAATCATTCTTATTTAAATAATCATTCTTCTGATTCCAATGACAGTTTTGTCTTTATTATCTAAACTCATTGCTAGATTATAAATCATGTCTCCCATGCTATAATTATCTGTTGTATTCCTTTTATCATTAATTTGTTATATGGGCAATAGTCTTGTTTTGATTCTCAATGCATCATTATGTTTGCAATCCCTCTTTGTAAAATCTCATTATGTTCTTTCATCATCTTACCTATGAGCCATTTAAAAAAAACCCTCATTTACATACCTATTAAGTTCATCTGAGTGGAAAGCCCTCTTAGGAAACCCACTCTTTGATTATATTTTCTCTCAATCTCGATTCTTGAGTTTTCAATTTTCTTGTCCTTGTCAACTCTTTGTATAACTTGCTTGCCATTAATTTTTGCCTCGTTCATGTTCAGTATGGGCCAAGCGATCTGTTCTCATTGCAAACTGAGTAAGCACTCTGACATTCTTCCCACCGAATCTGGAGCCCTGCCATGCCTCTCCCTCTCTTCTCTTCAATTCGTCAACTGAAGGTTGCCACTGCCAATGATAAACTCCTTCCACATCACCAGGCCATGGTGTTTTGGGGGAAGGTGGACTAAGGCTGAGTGCACCCCTTGTTGTGGGATCTGCTCTCTTTCAGGAAGTTTGCTAAAAGTTCTTGTGACAGTCAACTAATCTGGTGTCAATTTGAGAGATTAAGAGTGTAGGGGAGGAGTCTAGCCTGTCAATCTGGAGCTAACTAATGAGACCTCTGTGTGGGCATGACTTTCCCCTGAGAATTCTAGGAAATCTGGCCATATTCTCCCCCTCCTCCTTGAGGTAAGAAACTCACTCCCTGAGAGACATGATAGGATGCTTATAGACCCTGAGCCCTGGGAACTGGAGGAGCCATGTAGAGACCCCTGCCAGCACTGACATGTTTGCAATGCCACTGGATCCAAAATCATTCTTCCCATCTGGTTTGTGTTCATCTTGCATTTGAAGTCATTGCGTGTGCCTCATGAGTCTGAAGAGAAATTTGTAGATTGCTGTTGGACATATGGGCAAATATGGAACTTATGTACTTGATCTGGTCTGGGCTGGGATATTTTCTTAATGTATAGTTGCTCTTATATATAAACCTCTCATATACATATATATGTCTATGAATTTTGTTTCTCTAGTCTACTTGGACTAACACAGTTCTGTAGCAAAGAACAGTTCTGCAGCCACAGACAGATCTCATGGCTGTAGGTTTGAACTCCTGACCCAGCTGTGGTCTTCTTTCCTTCTTGCTCATTGCTCTTTTGGCCCCACCTCTTCCTGTCTCAGGGCAGCTGCTCATTGTTCCCAACACTCGACACTCTGGGGCTCTGTTAGGTTAGGTTTCTGCTCAATTATCACCTGCTGAGAAGTCTCTTCCTGCTGCCCCTACCACTCTCCTATCACTTGCTCACTCCAGATTCATGAGATCCCCCTGCACAATGTCCTGTGATCCATAAGGCATTCCTTGGCTGATTTTCAGAAGTAGATCTCCCCTCCAGCCCTTCCTTCCTAATCTGAGGACAGGCATTCTGCTAGAACCCCTCCGCATAATAGCCACACCTGCGTTTCCACTAGCAGGGGAGGGTGACTGCACAGCCCTGGCTCATTTTTCTCATTATTGATAAATTCCTGACATTATATTATACATGCCTGTCCTAAGTGATGTTGCCTTCTTCCAGAAGATCTGGCATATCACTCTTTTGTTGTTGTCATATTCCATGTTGGTGCATTGCAGAGTGACTGATTTCCGCAGACCCTTCAATGTATTATGCATGGAGGTTTCTCTATTTCGTCTGCATCTCCATGGAGCCAGTGAACTTTCAAAAACTGAACCTATCCCTCTTTTTTTCTCTCATCCCACATCCACTTTCCTTCTCTATTTGTCTCTCTTTTTTAGTTTCTTTCCTTCCTCCCATCCCGATTGTATTGTTTGCTGTAGCCGTTTGAATGACACAAACAGAATACTGGTAGTGCAGTAGTTAAGTGCTTGCTTGCCTGTTAGCTGAAAAGTCGACAGTTCAAACCCACCAACTGTGCCATGGAAGATAGATGCGGTGGCAGTTTGTTTTCAGAGAGTCTAGCCTGGGGAGCCCTATGGGGCAATTCTGTTCTGTACTACGGGGTGTTATGTGTCGGAAAGTGTGTTTGGAGCCTTCCTTTCGTTTTGGAACAACACAAGAGAGGCATCTGATTGGGTTTTTGACATGGAAGATCACACAAATGGGAGTGCGTAGCCAATAGGGCAGCCAGCAAGGATTTGTCCATTGTAAACACTGTATTGAGCAAAATTAAGTCTATCACAATGGAAATACTGTGTGAGTCTACTTCTATGAACTAGCTCAAATAGTTGCATGCCTCTAACCTTACTGCCGCCGGGTTGCTATGTACTCAGGGATCCCCTAGGACAGGAGAGCAATGACCCTGCTAGTGTCTATGGGGCGAAGTCTTCACCAGAGAAGCAAGCCCAGTGGTTCACTAGTTTGCATTTCACAGCACACCGTATAACCACTTCTCCACTAGGAGGAAACGAGTCCACCACAAAAGGAAACACATTGCATAGAGGAAGTTTTATCTGGTTCACAGTTTTTTAAGGACTGTGGAGTAAAAAAGGGGAATCGCTGCTTTCAAGACCACAAGTTCTTTTTTAAGGGGGTCGGTCATATAGCATGAAGTAATGAATGACTTTGAATTGTGTGAGTTAAAAAAGACTGACTTGCAAAATGTTTGGTAGATTCATCTTCACTACTTAACAATGACAGCAAACCATTGTGATATTTTGCCAGCCAACCAACCAGTCAACCAACCAACCAACCAACCAACCAACCAACCAACCAACCAACTGCTGTGGAGTCAATTCTAAATTCATGGTGACCCTATAAGACGGGGTAGAACAGCCCCAGTGGGTTTCTGAAATAGTAACTGTGGCAATCATGTAATCTGGGCCCAATTTAATTAAGTGTGTAGGGGTGGAGTCTAGACTGTCAATCTGGAGATAACCAATGAGATCTCTGTGTGGGCATGGCTTTCTCTGAGAATTCTGGAAACTCTCAAGCTATTCCCACTATGGAAGTGAGAGACTATTGACTCAGTCGCTTGCAGACGCTCGACTGACAAGACACAAGACTCAGTCCTTTGGTACACTCGACTGACAAGACAAGATGGCAGCGTGTGGTTAGACCCCCCCCCCTGGGTCCTGAAGGAACCGAAATAGAAACCACATATTACTCTGATGGAACCAGATCTCTGGGACTGGAGAAGCCACGTGGAGACTCCTGCCAGTGTTGAGATGCTTGAGAGGCCACGGGGAGAGCCTTGCCAGCGCTGAGATGTTTCTACACTACTGGATACACAAGACTCTGCACCCACTGACCTGTGATTGTCCTGGCGTCGTTGCACGTGAGTCTGAGGAGGACTTTATAGATAGATATCGGACATATAGGCTACTATCGGACTTATGGACTTGGACTGGACTGGGTTGGGATGCTTTCTCAATGTTCCATTCCTCTTG
>PVJH01015011.1:0-55014 GCA_004026705.1 Nesogale talazaci | reverse complement strand
CTGTATATATAGACAGCACATGGAGACACCATATATACAGACACAGCACATGGAGACCCTGTATATATAGATAGCACATGGAGACACCGTATATACAGACACAGCACATGGAGACCCTGTATATATAGACAGCACATGGAGACCCTGTACATACAAACACAGCACATGGAGACCCTGCATATACAGACATAGCACATGGAGACACGTATATACAGACACGGCACATGGAGACACTGTATATACAGACACAGCACATGCAGACCCTCTATATACAGACACAGCACATGCAGACACTGTATATACAGACACAGCACATGGAGACACTGTATATACAGATATGGCACATGGAGACACCGTATATACAGATATGGCACATGGAGACACCGTATATACAGATATGGCACATGGAGACCCTGTATATACAGACACGGCACATGGAGACCCTGTATATACAGACACGGCACATGGAGACCGTGTATATACAGACACAGCACATGGAGACTGTGTGTATACAGACACAGCACATGGAGACACCGTATATACAGACACAGAACATGGAGACACTGTATATACAGACAGCACATGCAGACTCTGTGTATACAGACACGGCACATGCAGACACTGGGCGGAGATGCCAAGCAGGGAGTGGCTGAAGAGGGCTGGCTGTGTATCTTCATCCCATGAACCTCTGAACGTGCTGCGGTCGGAGCTGTCGTGGCCCCTCGACAAGGACACAGTCTCACAGACTGACGTGCATTCCTGGCAAATGTGCGGCTTAATTTCACCAGTGATGTTTCCCCTGCATTGCCAGTTAGGATGCCTGGCCTTGAGACAGAGGCCGTGTGGGGCCAGCCTCTGCAGGTGTGTGCTTCCGCCCATTCCACTCTGACGCAGAGATGAGGCGTCTGCTCTTGACCACTGCTGCCCTGGGAATTATGTGGGGGCGGCTTGGAGGTGGGACGGGAGGCAGGCTTGTGATCTGTCTGCGAGGTTCAGGGACACGGCCTTGCTGCAGAGTCAGGAGCTTGAAGCACCTGCTGATCAGACGCTCGTATCGCAGCCTGCCCTGTGGATGCTCATTCTGTGTGCAGAGAACCCAGCTCCTCACCGCAGCAATGACGAGAAGCGTCATGGTCAATGGAGCAAAGCTGGAAATCAACAAGGAATTCTCTTTGGTTGGAACCACAAACAATGCTTATGGCGAAGAGTATTGAAAGTACCTCCTCACTGACTCACACCTTCATTCACTCATTCATTCAAACACTCACTCACTCTCTCACTGACTCACTCACTCACTCACTCACACTCACTGACTGACTGACTCACTTACTCGATCCCTGACTCACTCACTCATTCACTGACTCACTCACTGACTCACTCACTGATTCATTCACTGACTGACTGACTCATTCGCTGACTCACACTCACTCCCTGACTCACTCACTAACTCCTTCACTGACCCACTTTCACTGACTCACTCTCACTGACTTATTTACTGACTCACTCATTCACTTACTCACTCACTCCTTCACTGATTCACTCACTCATTCTCCCTGACATACTCACTCATTCATTCATTCACTTACGTACTCATTCGCTGACTGACTCACTCACTCCCTGACTCACTCACTCACTCCTTCATTGACTTATTGACCACTCACTGACTCACTCATTCTCTTCATGACTCACTCACTCACTCACTCACTCCTTCACTGACTGACTGACTGACTGACTCACTCACTCACTCACTCTCATTGACTCTGACTCACTCACACTCACTGACTGACTGACTCACTTACTCGATCCCTGACTCACTCACTCGCTCACTCACTCACACTCACTCATTCACTGACTCACTCTCATTGACTCTGACTCACTCACACTCACTCATTCACTGACTCACTCATTGACTCACTCACTGATTCATTCACTGACTGACTGACTCATTCGCTGACTCACACTCACTCCCTGACTCACTCACTAACTCCTTCACTGACCCACTTTCACTGACTCACTCTCACTGACTTATTTACTGACTCACTCATTCACTTACTCACTCACTCCTTCACTGATTTACTCACTCATTCTCCCTGACACACTCACTCATTCATTCATTCACTTACGTACTCATTCGCTGACTGACTCACTCACTCCCTGACTCACTCACTCACTCCTTCATTGACTTATTGACCACTCACTGACTCACTCATTCTCTCCATGACTCACTCACTCACTCACTCACTCACTCCTTCACTGACTGACTGACTGACTCACTCACTCACTCATTCTCTCCATGACTCACTGACTCATTCACTCATTGATTCATTCATTCACTCACTCATTCACTCACAGACTCACCAATGTACTGACTCACACACTCACTCACTGATTCATTCACTCTCTCATTCACTGACTGACTCACTGACTTACTGACTCACTCACTCATTGACTCACTGACTGACTCACTCTCTCACAGACTCACTCACTCAAGTCACTCTCAGACTCACTGACTCACTGACTGACTCACTCTCTGACTCTCAGACTCACTGACTCACTGACTCACTCACTGACCTACTCACTCACTGACTGACTCACTCTCACTGACTCACTGACTCACTGACTCACTCACTGACCTACTCACTCACTGACCTACTCACTCACTCACTCACTGACTCACTCACTCACGCTCACTCACTCACTCACTGACTGACTCACTCACTCACTGACTCACTCTCACTGATTCATTCATTCACTCACTCAGTCACTCATTCACTCACTCATTGACTCATTGACTCGCTGACTCCCATTGAGTCTATTCCAACCATAGCAGCCTGGAAGATCAGGGAGAGCTGCCCGAGTGGATTTCAGAGTCTGCGTCTTTATAGGAGTAGAAAGCCTCGTCTTTCTCCCTAGTAGAAGTTAGCAGTTTTGAACAGTTGATCTTGTGGTCCACAGCCTCGCTCACAGCCCAGTCAGCCCCCACAGACTGCCAAAAGAACAAACCAGCCTGTCTCTGGGGAAATACAGTCCGAGGGCTCCTGAGAGGCAAGGATGGGAGGCCCACCTCACTCATGTTCCTGGAACAGGCTGCCATGGAGACCATTCCTGGGGAGCACCTCCTGCTGGGTAGGGTAGAGGGGCAGTGAAGAGGAGGAGGGGCAGCCCCCCGCAGCCCACCTGTGACTGTGGGCGCCCATGCGGCAATGAGTGTGAGGATGGCCCAGGCCCGCAGTGTCTCATCGCATGGTCCACAGGGTCAACACCTAGCCACGACAGCGGTGGGTGGACTGGGTAGGCTGTGACAGGCACTGTCGAGGCGTGGAGCCACAGGGCATGGGGCTGACGCGGTGGAAGCCTGCAGGTGCTCCATGGAGAGCCAAGGCCATCTGTGATGAGGACAGCCTTGGGAGCCCCGTGGGGCTGTCCTGAGGTGCGTTCTGTTCTCGGGGCTGGACTCTCCTGGAGTGCTGAGGATGTGCTGGTTAACACCATTGCATGCAGCAGGACTCAGAAATGAGGACAGACAATCGCAGGACACACGCTGTATTCAGGACCTGTGGGGTCTGGAAAAGGAGGCGGGTAACTCCACACCTAGTGGTGGCAGGGACAGGACGTTCCCAATACAACCTGCGCCCCCTTCAAATCCCAGCCTGAGCCCAGCTGCCTTCCAGCTTCAGGGGGCAGGCCTGGCTTCTTTTCTGAGAAGTGGACACTGGGACATCCAGTTCAAGTCCAGGGCCTTTGAGGGGTGTGAGCTGTTCACAAAAATCCTGCATGTCCAAAGGTCCTCCTGGTCAGTCCTCAAGGCTTATGGATGGATTCACCAACAGGTATGGTTGCAGGACTGCCTGTCCCTGGGAGGTTCAGTGGGGGCAGGGAGGAGGGGTGTGTAGGAGTAAGCATATTTCTTTTTACACCCCAATCTGAAACTTTGGGCTAATTATTAATCATTGGAGTTGCGTGAAGAACCCACAGCCAGTCAGCTCCAGCTATAATTTGTGGTTAGCAATGGCCTCCCTCTGGAAACCTTGGGCGTGGGGACAAGGGAGCCCCACGGTGTCTTTGTCTTAATTTCTGGCAGCTGACGGGATCAAGATGCAGAAAACCCGACCACGGGGACTGCGGGCCTCGGCATTACCCAAAACAAAAGAGGCACACACATCAACAGCAACAAAAAGCAATTTGTAAAATGCACGGAATTTGAGGTTTAGAAATATGCTTGGACTCCGCTCAAACGCCGACCTCATAAGGAGGGGCCCACGCGAGCGAGCAAGCGGGCTCTTTGTCTCTCGGTTTCTGGTGCTGGCCATCAAAACCCCGTGCTGGAGAATTTTCGGGGGGAAGCTACCCCAGAGCCTGTGGTGCTTGGGACAGGGTAGGGCTGCAGAAGTGGGTGATGGCAGGTGACCCCCAGTACCTGGCCCAGGCGGAGGCTGAGGGAGAGGCTAGGCACACACACACACACACACACACACACACACACACACACCTGAGCAGGTGCAGCCCAGGGCTTTGTCTGGGAAACCAGTCCAGGTTGACTGCCCCATCTCGCAAAGATCTGGTGCCCCAGCAGTCAGTTGACACGGGCTGTGTCCTGGAGGGGCCTGCTGGCATCCAGGGCCTGCACCTGGGGGTGGACCCTTGTGGGGAAATGGAGCTGTCTTTCGCTAGCCCCTCAGTCAACTGAGGCCTCCCCAGGAGACTGCCTCCTCGCCGCCCCCACCCCCCCCATTCTGTGTGGCGTTGCTAGATGCTCCTTGGAAGGCAGCGTGCGAGGTCGCTGCCAGCCTCAGACACAGACAAGCAAGGCCCTGGGGGGGGGGTCCTAGGGCCGAACCAGGGTGGAGGGGAGGGTGGCTCTCTGAGCAGAACCTGGGGAGCCCTGCCCTTCTCAGGGTCTGCCACGGTGTCAAAAGGACACACAGACCAACCGACTGCTGTACACAGGCCTCAGGGGAGAAGCTGGTCTCCGGGACAAAGAGAGTGGACCACATCCCAGCACCCCCACCAAACCACCGCCAGGAGCTCCTGCATGGGTGGTAGGCAAACCCAGTTCTGCCCTTCACACACTGTCCATCCACACACCGTCCATCCACACACTGTCCACACACCCACTGTCCACACACGGTCCATCCACACACCCATCCCCACACTGTCCATCCATATACTGTCCATCCACACATCCATCCCCACACTGTTCTTCTTTACACTGCCCATCCCCACACTGTCCATCCTTCTGCTGGCCAGCTCAGCTGTAAGAAGGATGAGTCCTGCTCATGCCCCCACACGGTGGGACTACGGGACCGTACTGCCGAGTGGCAGGCGTCTGTCATGCAGGACACTTATTGCAGGGTCCATCTGCATGAGACCCCTGTAAAAGTCCAGTGTGTGGGGACAGAGGACGGGGGTCGCTGCTCAGAATGCATGTGTCTGCTCCTGGTGATGAGACTTTTGGCAAGAGGCATCGGAAAAGCTTGTACCAAGTGATTGCTGCCCAGAGTGGGTCAACATTGGAGTCTGTCTCCATGCGAGGTCCACGGGCAGACCAGCCACCACAGCCGCCCAGGTCGCCCTGCACACCAGCCCACAAGGCGTGCAGAACAGGAGCTGCTGCTGCTGCTGCGTCAGCACCAGACCCGAGGTCCTCGCAGGGGTTCCTCGGATAATCAGGGCTGGTAATGTCCGGTGGGCTCTCCTCCTGAAGTTCAACCCCGACTGTGCTCACTCTGTCAGACGATCTCCAACCTGTCCCGATCCAGAGACCCTGTGTGCGACAGAACGAAGCACCCCGCTCAGGTCTGCGCCAGCCACACCATTGCCCTCATGTCTGAGCCCATGGCTGCAGACCGTGTGTCCTTCAACCCCCTGGAGGACCTTCCTCCCTCCTGCTGCCCCTCGACTTCCCCAGGAACGACCTCCTTCTCCAGGGACTGGCCTCTCCTGACAGCATGGCCCAGGTACCTGAGATGAAATCTCACCTTCTGGCCTCCAGGAGCATTCTGAATGCTCTCGCCTCATCGCAGCCCTGAGCACTGATCCGCAGCTCTGGACTGTGCAGCTCATGGACCAGCAGACTTCTGACCATGGCCTGCAACAGACCACTGGGGCCGAGTCTTGTGGACCAGGGGGCCAAGTGGTAGGAAAACCAGTACAATGTCCCCTTCCCCACTGAAGATGCCCCCCCAGGCCCCACAGAGTAAACAGAATTGGAACTGAAAAGGCTCCTCTCCCCCTGTAGCCTGCTCTGGGAATGAGTGAGTGCCAGGCAAGAGGAGGCTTGCTGGTGGCTGAGCAGAGGTCAACAGAAAGGAGGAGCCTCTCTGAGACAGCTGTGAGCATGGCTCCCCTGCACTGTCCATCACGAAGAGGTCGCAGGCCACGTGGCATGGTCCCTGTGTGCACCCGAAGTCACGATGTATCATAGCCTGTCAAGGGCAGCTCACAGATTCTGATGGGGACAACCAAGAGTTTGATCTCAAAAAAAAAAAAAGTTTGACATCACATGACTCAGCATGTGTGAGGTCCGACTCAGCATCTCCCTCCCAGAGACAGAGGAGGTGGGGACACATGCTCTGATACCAGGTGCTTTTATGACCAGGGCAGGACATCTTTGGAGCTGGGGGCCCTGTCCACACACCCAGTCCTTGTGAGAAATCTCTGTTGCCCAATGGATCCGTGTTGTGTCAAAGATGAGCCTGCGCAGTCTCTGCTCCTGGAGGGTGAGGTTCAGAGCTGGAGGCAGCAGGGCCCAGACATCCAGCAGGTGCACACTGGGTAAGTGCTGTGCACGTGTGTCAGCAATGATGAGCAAGCCTGGCACATCCACACTGCTCCGCATCCCCTGCCTGCCCTGGTCGCAGCCTCCCCGCCTAGCGAGGGTTCTTACCAGTATCTCACAGAGCCTCTGTTGAATCTGTTCACTGCGTCGCTGTCCGGGAAATGGCTTGCTCCCAAATGGAGTTGCATCCAACTTGCCAACACCCAGGTGGAGTTAGACAGTCACTACCTCCACGGTCCCACCTGCCCTTCCCTCATAGGTCAGCTGTCTCCTTCCTTCAAGGAGATTCCACATCATCATTTCCCCCAAGGCCCAGGCCCAAGGACTTTCCTATCTCCCTCTCGAGTCCCCGTTTCCCTCTGCGTTCTCTTTGTCCTCTGCATGCAGACCAGGTGAAGAACAGGAGCAGGCAGGTGTCACCCGGAGAGAGCTCCTGTACGCAGCTAATGGTGACAGATGAGGAGCCCCATCAGGCGCTCAGCAGGATTGGCTACAGCTGTTGGGCAGGAAGAGGCCGTTTGGACGCCTGGCTTTCATCAGGGTGGCACAAAGACAGCAGGTCTCCCTGCTTCCTCTAGCAAGCCAGGATACTGAGAAACAGGCAAAGATCTCTTCATGAGGCGAGAGCTCTCACCCCAGGTACCAGCCAATCAGGAGAGGCTGCCAAACACTCTGGTGGTACAACCGGAGGCCGAGAGAACAGGAGAAGGGCTTGGTCAAGTGCCAGACACACCGGCACTTCCTGGGCACCTGCAAGGCAGTGACTGCAGAGCGGTGGGCCAGGGCCAGTGCGGGAACCTCACCGGAGGGCGGCAGCATGGAAGATGGAGATGCACCCGGAGTTTAACAGATGAACAACACTTGACTTCTCTTTGGATAAGCCAGAGGACAAGCGTAGACCTCCAGCTGCCAGCCTGTGCGCAGTCAGAACCAGCAGGAATCTTCCACCACAGCCTGTGCCAAGAGGACTTCTGTGAGCCAGGGCCATAACCAGGCCTGTTCCCTGCAAACGCTTCATTTGGGGAGAAGGTGCTGAAACATAAGACTGTGAGAAAAGTGAAAAGATAAGAGGGAAATGGCAAATAAAGAACATTCTTCAGAAAAATGTTATCAGAGAGCAGAAGTGTGACCACCTAAAGTCTCATGACCTACACAGGTCATGACCCACACAGGGCCCTGAAGTCATGAAGTCATCACTTTCATAAACCAAGAGTTCAAAGGAGAGACACAAAATCACATAGAAGAAGGAAGCACAGAGCAAACAACCCATGAATGGGTGGAAATCAGGGAAGCAGGGGTGGGAGTAAAGCCATCAAAGCCTGGGGAGAGGACACGTAAGAATAGACCTGTGGAATTCTAGGAAGCATTAATCCTGGGGGCAGGATTAAGTGGCCCAAATGAAATGGGAATAAGCAGGATGTTAAAAACATTAGAGACAGAAATGCTCGAGATTGAAGATCAGTACTACGGTAAACAGCGTGTACACATGGACTGTATTGTCAAGGAGCAAAATTAAGATAACGTGCTAGGATAAATGATAAAATACCATGAAAACTCTTTCTTCAGGCATCAAAAGCACCCGTGTAGTTCCAGATGGCCCCCGTGGAACTGATGTAGAATAATTGAGACCAAAGCAGATTCCAAACAGGTCTCTGAAGTCCAAAGGCACAAAGCATGGTTGCTTGAGCACCCAAGCCTCCAAATTACTTTTTAAGGGAAAATAGTCTGACTGACGTCCGACTTCTTCTGCACAGGAGAGTAATGATGGGTGCACAGTTGAGAGTTACTCTAAGAAGAACGAGAGATGCACAGCCCAGGGTTCGTTTGTGAGCAGACCACTGCTGAAGCACTGAGGCCACAGACAAGTCTTCTGAAATTGAGATGACTCATTTATATCCCTCTCCGGATTTCTTCTCAGCCTCATGATGACACTCAATCAAGAGGAAGATGGAATGCGCTGGTCCTAACTGGCCTGCAGGTAACATTCTGTCTGTCTGATAGAGAAATAAGACTCCTGGAAGTGATAGAAATGAGTCCAAATGTAAATATCACAAAATCTAAAGCTACAAAAGTTATCTGGAAAAATTTGGGAGTAGACAGCAGAAGAGAAGAAGAAATGTAACAGCAGCGCCCTAATTCCTCAATGTTGTATGACTTGGGTTATAAAACCAGCACATACCAAGAGTATAGATAGATTTAGATATATTAAAATCTATGTCGTAATCTCTTCTCCAGGTTAAGCCACAGCCAAGCCTCACACAGGTTCCTAGAGGCCATTCCCAAGAGAAGAAACGAAACACCAGAGAACAGCATCATCTGCTAGAGTTTGGTGGTGATGTACTGGAAGCAGAAAAGTAGAAATAGCCTAACATCAATTCTGGCTTATGGTAGGAGTTAACAAGTACTGCCTAAAGGAAATAAGCACTAACACACAGCACCTCATAGTAAAAACAGGCACAGAGCCAAAGTGTAACCCCTCTCTGTGTGGAGAGAACGGAACAAAGTAAACATAGACACAGAAAAAGAGCATAATCGTGAAGTCTAACATGAGACACGGTGATGGCACTCAGATCAAGCATGGATCTTTGTATGTAGTCTGAATGAAACGACACCCACATCTTGGTTATCCACAGATTAGATCTCAGCGATCGGATCCTTACAGGTCATGGCCCGCCCAGAGTGATGCAGTTCCCTGGGTACCACAGCCAGGGCTGCGCCCCTCTGGCGCTCCCCCCTGTGCTACTGGGAGGCCGACGATTGTGGACGAGCCAGGGAGTGGGAGGGCTACTATTGCACATGCAAAATGTTCGACGGCAAGACTGCTGGTAAGAGAGGGGCAGGTGTACTAAAAGCAAACACTGCTGTTTCTTTTTGTCACAAGCAAGTCCTGAAGCAACGTGGCTTAGAAAAGTTGGAATGAAGAAGACAAGTGAAGGGCTACCAGGCAAAGGAAGATGTGCAGAGAAGAGACATGTGGCATTTCAGTATTAGAAAAGGTTAAACTCAGGCAGAGTATTCAATGGCGCTTTGTGAAAAGTAAATCTTTCTAACAATAGGGATTGTCATAGGAATAAAGACTCACAATGGACGAGTATCTGTCAGGAACCAGACGCCTTGCCTTCCAGTCTCCTCCAGCTCATGACACCCTGAGAAGCCCCAAGTCTGTCGCTCTTAGGGAACAGTCTCCTTTTTCTCCCATGGAGTTGGTGGTTTTGAACCGTCACCCTTGTGGTTAACAGCCCAATGTCTTGTCCACCTTGCTACCAGATATACAACATATGCAGATATGAATAGCTATGTGGCTTATTGGTGTCGCCATAGCAACCCCATGTAGAAGTGGATGAAATGATGCCCGGTTTCACACAATCCTCAGAATTGTTATATTGGTGTCCGTTGTTATAGCTTATAATGTCCCTCAATTTTCATGAAACAAAACCACGAGAAATACTAGCAGGTAACAGTATATATAGCAATTAATAACAGGGGAAGTTATGCCTTGTCTCTCAATTTCCAGACATATCAAGATGATACAAACTAAAAGAGATACAGCTTACAAAGCCAAGCGATTATTAAGGTAGATGCAATAGATGTTTACCCAACTTATTCACCTGAAAGCCAGAACCACAACTTCTTCGTTAGTGATGACTAAATGTTCACAGATAAAAAATCACAAAAACATCTTATTACAAATAGGTGCATCCTCTGATATTAATGCAAGAAAGCTAGAAAATAACAAAAAGTCATAAAGCAAAACCAATACACCTCACTAACTGGAGAATGAAACACTTGTGAGCTAAAAATAGATTATAAACATAAATCTTACTCTCAAACAATAGCAATTATAAAAGTGTTCTTTTGGTGTGAATGGGATATAGCTAAAGTAGTGCTCAGAGGATAATTCATAGGTTTGCATAATTATGCTGGGTTCCCTGGAGAGGTGAAACCAGTTATTACACACACACACACACACACACACACACACATCCAGAAAATGGTTAGACAGTTGTAGACGTTGACAAGTCCAAGACCAGAAAAGTTCCAAGCAAATGGGTCAGATGTTAGGCTGGAGGCTTCTCCTGACTCTCACAGCTTTCGGGGCCTCTTCTGAGATCCATAGGAAGAACACAGGCTAGTGGTTGTTGAGGTGAACGAGTCTAAGATCAGAAGATCAGATGACAGATGGCTGACTCTCAGAATTTTCAGGCAACATGGCCGGTCTTTGTCTCAAGTCCGTAGCACCAGAGATAATGACCAGAATGCAGGGACCAGATGCAGAGGAAAAGCAAGCAAGATTTCCCACAGCATCTACTTATCCTGGAAGCAGGTCACACCCCTCCAGTAAACTTCTTTCCAATCGGCTTCAGTAGGGCTGTGCCTGAGTAAGCGCTGCACCCCACTGTAATCTTCTTACAACTAACGAGCTGTGAGTCCTCATTCTATGTGAGCTCATGGCTGGAACCCTGGTGGTGTAGAGATTATACGTTGGGCTCCTAACTTCTAGGTCAGAGCTTGAAACTAGCAATTGTTCTGAAGAACAAAGACGAGGCTTTCTCCTCCCAAGAAAGTTACAATCTCAGAAATCCATGGGGCCAGTTTTACTCTGTCCTTTAGGGTCATTACGAGTCTGGTTCTGTCTTTGTTTTTTGACATCAGGTCACAGGGAACCATTAGGTGTTAATTGCCAACCCACTATGAATCTTGGCCCAGCAAGACGACACAAAACATAAACACAGGAACTATCACACCCCAAATTGGCAGGGCAGATGGTCATCTTCTGGTTGCCGAGGCAAATGACTATGAAGCTGTTGTCAGGTGGGCTGGCTGTTGGCTGACACTTCCAGGGCTGGAAGGCCCGACAGTGGGCTGTTCTTGAGAAGATGTGATTTATTGTTGCTGTTGCAGTGAGGTGCTGTCCCAATGGATTTGACTCATTGCACCCCTGGGACGACAGACGGAAACATCGCCTCACCCAGTGCTACATGCAGCCACTGTGTCAGTCTTTCTCTCTGAGGTCTAGATCCTCCTTCACAGCCCCTCTGCGTTACCACTTTTCAGAGTCTCTGACATCCACTTTGATCTTTTTTCACTTTCATGTCTTTTAAATGGTCCTTTTTCTTACCCTGACTCTGAAACATGCTTTTGCAGGTAGAGTCGCTGAGGCAAATGGAAGCGATGACAAAGAAGACCGAGAGAGAACGTCAAAAGGCAGCTCGAGAAGACAAAGATAAATATTAAAATGAAATGGACAAAGACCTAGGATTAGAAACCCAAAGGGAAGAACACATATAGGATCTCTGAAACGGAAAGAAGTCAAGAGAAAAATTCAAACCTCAAGTTGCCTTATTGCAGGATTCTGTGGGTAAAATGCTGGATAAAGCAGGAAACATCCAAAAAGATGGGGAAAAAACCACTGCCTGGTTGATCTTCCACTGTTTCAGGAGACAGAAGATGGACAAGAATCAATGGTGCTGAAGGAAGAAGTTCAAGCTTCACAGACAGTTTAACCAAAAACAAAGCTCCGGGAATTGAGGGAAGTGTTTCTGAAAGCCGATGAAGCACTGGAAGTACTCCCTTATCCATGCCAGGAAATTTGGAAGAGAGCTACTTGGCCAACCTACTGGATGAGATCTGTATTTGTACATGGCTGACCCAACAGGATGCACAAACTATAGAGGGACAGCACAGATCTCATGGCGTTACTGACAACCATCCAACAACAGTTGCAGCAGAACATAGACAGGTAGCTGCCAGGGAAGTTCAGGCCAGATTCTGAAGAGGAAGCGGAACAAGGGATATCATTGTGATGTCAGATGGATCGTGGCTGAAAGCAGAGAATAAGGGAAAGATGTTTACTTGTATCTTATCGACTAACCCAAGGTGTTAGACTGGATCATGACAAACTATGAATAACCTTGAGAAAGATTGGGATTTCAGAACACTAGGTTGTGTTCATGACCTGTACATGAATCGCCTACCTCCAGCCTCTTATGTGGGTCCCTGGACGTCGACCAGCATAAATTTCTGCCCTTCTGCCCCTGCCTACCCAGGACCCAAGACCAAGTAGGCAGTCCCCTGGACCTGGTGGACCTGGCAGGAACCCCTCATCTTCTGCTGTCAGCCTCTTCTTTTCCCTGGGGCCTCTTGAGTTACCCAAAGTGTGCCCCAGGAGTGTTTGCAGATTCTGATGCCTGGCCCTCCTCAGAAGTTCCAACCTGAGTGATTGGTCTGCAGGCTTCTGAGCTCTGGAGGCACCATAATGAGCAGCAGGGCAGAATCTGGTCTGGAAGAAGCCCTTGGTAGAGCTGAGAAATGTACCAAGGCTGCTCCAGGCCTTCCTGGTCTCAGCTGGAATGGATGATCTTGAATCCCAGTATCAGGAACATAAACCCACCTTCAAGGACATTCGCTTTTCCTCCAGGGATGTGAGCACCCCACATGGAAACAGCCTTCTCCCCTTGGGACCCCCACTGCAAATGTCTTGCAGATGATGGCAGATGGCGACACGTTGTCTTCTGAGCACACAGAGCACGGACTTCTCAGAGTCCTGGGTCAAGCGAAAGAGCTGGCTCTTTTCAATAAGACTTGTTCTGGAAATTGTGCTTTCTCTTGGTATTCACTCTCTTCCTCCTGAGTCAACTTCCCCACATTCCTCAATTCTCTGCTCCAATTCTCCACCCTTTCTCAGAAGATGCTGGTCTCTCACCACAGTCACATCCTTCAAGCCTAGCATCTTCCTCCTTCCCCCTCTGTAGGGAGTATCATCCAACTTAGCTTCTCTCATTTCCTTCCCCACTTACCAACTAAGAGCTGAGTGCTGAGGAGGGACCAGGCACACAGAGAAAGTACGCACACCCTCTTCTGCTGTACACGTAACCATAGACTCTCCAGTATCCTTGCTTCTTTTTTCTTCATATTGAACAAGTCTGTGGTTAGCATTAATCCTCTGGGCTCAGCTTAGATGCTGGTCAGGAGCCACCAGAGACATGCCTTCTTCTTACGGTCAGGCCTGATCAAGATGTTAGCCGTGGCTACATCAATGTCATAGAGCTTCTTCACAGCCTCTCACATCTGCCATGAACACTCAAGTGTTGTTATCTTCCATCTTCTGCTGGCAGACTCTATGGCCAGGGGCATGTGATGAGGGTCGAGAGGTCCAACTCCTTTCTCTTGGGGATGCTCTTCTGAAGGGTTTTGGGCTCCTCGCACCTGAATAGCATGTGATCTTTCAACACGGCCTTTTCGCCTTTAGCGTTAAGCCTTTGCTTTGGAAGGGCAGGACACGCTTCTTTGCCCACGGAGTGCCATCTTTGTCAAAGACTGACTATACTGCTATGTGCTCTTCCGGGTCAACGAGGGACGAGAAAACTCTGGTTTCTAGCAAAGTCCTATCTATTTTATCTTCTGTGTGTAACGTTGACATGTACTGACCGTAAGGCCTAGTTTGAGTTGGCAGCGTCAGTTGTTTAAGACCACCAGCTACTCCACGGGAGAAGGATGGGACAGTCTACTCCCACAAAGGATTGTGGTCTCGGTGGGGGGGGCTCACAGGAGCAAGTCTGCCCTGTCCCAGAGGGTTTTAGCAGTGGACCTTAACTGGATGACCCAGGGTGTGGGTAGGAGATTTTGTGGGGTTAGTGGTCTGATTAGAAATGGTGAGCCAGGGAGAGCTGGCACGTCAGCAGAGCTAGCTGCTGGCTTGGTTGGTTCGAGCAGGTTAGCTGGTTTGCCCTCACGGTGCACCTGCAGGCCTGTGGGCGGAGCCTGCCTGGGACCCTGTGTTCCTACACTCAGGAGATTTTCCGGCTGCTCCTCCAGCTTCTCACTGCAGGGAGCGTCGTAGGACAATAAAACCATAAGTACATTTAAATTTTGTTGCAGTCATTGAGGTTTAGTATTTCACCATCTTTTGATATATGTTTTTTATTTATTGGACACAAGGTTAGCATACACTCATATCTAAAGTTAACTTTATGTCAATAATGCATAAATATTACGTGGTGATGAGGTTATTAGGCACTGCCCTGTCTGTCTGGACCATCAGGATCCAGCAGAAGGACACGCTACCCGGTCTGGGCCATCCTTAAAAGTGGCCCCGCTTTGGGCTCAGCATGGAGGCTTCAGTGCCCCTCCATCTTCCGGATGGTTCTCCCCTTTTTCTTTGACCTTCTGCTGGACCGAGCATGACGTCCTTCTCCAGGGACTGGGCTCTGCCGACAGCACGTCCGTCATCTGTGAGAGAGTCTCCTCACTCATCCTCACACCTAAGGAGCATTCCGGCTCCACTTCTCCCGAGACAGACGAGGTTGCTCTTCTGAAAGCTTGTGGCCCTTTCGATATTTTTTTGCCAGCACCATCATTCAAGCACATCAATTCTAATCCAGACTTTCTTATTCATCATCTAACGTCCACATGCATATGAGGCAATTGAAAATAAAATATAGAGGGTCAGGCACATCTTAGCTCTCAAACTGATTTAGGATCTAACACTTTAAAGGAGTCTTCTTATGTAGTTGATTTGTTCCATTCAACATCTTGTCTGATTTCCAGGCTGCTGCCTTCATAAGTATTGGTTGTGGGTCCAAGCAAGACAAACTCCCTGACCACCTCACCTTGTCTGAGCATCATGACGCTGTCTACTGGACCGCCATGGGCATCCTGGCCCTCTTCACACGGAGGCGTTCTCCACACTGAGGGCCAGCTCCTTGATCTCCATCAGCAAGCGCCTCAGCTCCTTCTCACTTCCAGCAAGCACAGCGCAGCTTGTTAACAAGCCTTCCTCCAATCCTCATGCCACATTCTTCTCTGATTATGTTCTTGGCAAATAGATTGTATAAGGGAAAGGTATAAGTCTGGCATGCAGCTTTTCTGATTTTAAATCACACTGTACTACTTGGTTCTGTTCTTGTGGCTGCCTCTTGTGCCACGTGCAGGTTCCAATGAGCACAGCAACGTCTTCTGAAATTCTCATTCTTTTCACTGCCCTCCAGAGTTGGTTATGAGCCACACAGATAAAAGCTTTCTTGTAGTCAGCAAAACAGAAGCGAACATCTTTTCGGTATTCTCTGCTGTCAGCCAGCATCCATCTGACTTCAGCCCTTTATGGAGGGATATCCCTTGTTACCATCCTCTTCTGAAGACGACTGAATTTTCTGGAAGCTCCATGCCCATGCATTGTTGTAACCACTGTGGAATGATCTTCTGCTGGACTGAGTGTGACCTTCTTCTTCAGGGATATGTGATATTTAATGACATTGTTCTACAATTTCCACATTCTGTGGTCCCCTTCTTTGGAGTGGGTACACAGATGTATCTTTTCCAGTCCGGCAGGCCAGGTCGCTGTCTTCCACAGTCCTTGGCATACATGAGTGAGTGCATGGTCAGTGTGGGAAACATCCCAGTTGATATCCTGTCAATTCCTGGAGCCTTGTGTTTTGCTAATGGTTCCAGTGACCCCTGGGCTTCCTCCTTCAGGACCAGTGGTTCTGGGTCACATGCTGTCTCTTAGTTGGATCATTTGAATATTGCAGTTGCTAATATATTGTATATCGACATATTATGCATATTTAAATTTAAGCAGTAGATCATGGGGGAGGACAATCTTCAAAAAAGGTTTTGGGAAGATTCTGATCTCTTTTTTTGGGATCTTTGGGAAGATTCTGATTCCTTTTTTTCATAAAATTTTGGGTCCTTCTCAGAAACAGAGATATCCAGGTCAGGCAAGTATCTGCGCGTATCCACAAAGGACTGCCATACCAGAGACAGGGCTTTCTCTGCACATGGGATGCACCACAATGTTACGCCTCTGAGCTGATTTAGCACCTGCAATCCCACGGCCGTGATCGCACGCACCTCCTGACATGACGGAGGCCCCGCCGCTCACCGTGGCCAGACTGCTGCTGAGGTGCGGCAGACAGTTATGGTGGTTTTGAGTGGCGATGGGTGGGTGAGCCAAGCGCAAGGCCCTGTCAGTGTGTGGAGGGCTGGAGAAGCCAGGAGGCTGATGTGAGTAAAAGCCTCTTTGAGGAAGCCCTCCCAGCATCCCTTGGAGGGCGAAGACCATGAGGACCTACCCGGCTGGGAAAGCGATGGGGCACTTGTTTTGCAAACAGACTATGGCCTGCAGAGCCAGCCCTCTATGCAGCCCCACATGTGAGCGGCTGCCTTCCCAGCACCCTGCACACCAGATCATGGGCCTGAATTTTCAGACACCTGGTGGGGGAGGGAGTATGGGCAGCGGTGGGAGGGTCATCTGTTGAGGGTGGTGGGTCTCAAGGTGCACCCTACTTGTCACACAGAGTCCCCACCGAGAATGTGCCCTTCCCTGCCCCCACCATGCCACTATAGCCCCCCTCTGCCCAGTGCAGGAGGGACCCTTCACCTACAGCCCAAATGATGGTCCAACACTATCCAGCCAGGGGGCTGAACATCACCCATTTCCCCAAACACCAGTCTGCCCAGTGACTTGGTCCAGGGGGAAGGGACCCCTTTTCTTAGGCAGAAGATATCACTGGTGGGTGCTTTATCACAGATGTCACGGAATGAAAAGAATTTTCCAGGAGATGGGCTGGCTAAAGAGTTCATGACATCAGTCAATGAGGCAGTGTGTTGTATTAAGAGCCTGACATTTGTTTCCTGTGCTGAGCAGCAGCCTCTGTCTGAGCCCTCGCCCTGCCATCTCTGCACACGGGAGCTCCTCTATGCCTCGGCCTCTTTCTGACCTCTGCCTGCCCGGTGCCACAGCTAGTGGAGCCCCAACCAGTGCAGTGGGCACCATGTGAGAACCAGCTGGTGGCCACTGCTGCCTGGGAGTGGGTCCCCCACACAGCACAGCTCCCAGAAACCCTGGTCCTTCTCCCACCACCATCCCATATCCTGGAAGGTGGGTTTCTCCGGAGCTGGTGTGTGTGCTTGTGTCCCACAGCCGCCATCTGTCCCCCAGGCACTGGGCAGGTACTAGCCCTTAGAGCTTGCTGTGCAGATGGGACTTTACCCAGAAATGCCTAGGGCTCGCCATGTCCTGTCAGCACGATGGCTTAGGAAACTTGACCGCAGCAGGGTCTGGGCAGTGACCAGCCAGCTGAATCTGCAGTGACCTCCCCTTTGCAGCCCTGTTGGATGAGCGTGTCAGAACGTAAGACGAGCGAGAGCAGCAACACAGACCTGCCTTCCTCACCAGAGAGGGTCGGGGGACTTGGAGGGCAGGCAGAGGTCAGGTCAGCCTTGTGTCTCTGTGGTGGGGGTGTGGTGGGTGTCTCAGCGAGCTGTCCAATGCATCTTCAGCCGGTGCAGACACTGGAAGGTGGCCCAGGCCTGAGGGCCCGTCTGATCTGGCCCACTCAGGGCTGGGGGAATTGTCCCAGAGAAGCAGGGGGCACAGGAAGGCTGGGGCCAGGCCATCCACACATAGCATGCTCCAAAGCCTCAAAGAGCTGCTAGAGAAGGGGCCTTATGGAAATCCCCATGGGCTGCGCTCTACTGTGGGTGGTGGAGGGGTCAGCTGTCTGGCCTGGAGCTGGTCAGCCCTGGGGAGACATAACTCTGTGTGGGACTTTGGCTGTGGTTTTGCTCTCAGGTTCTGGGTGCCCCGTTCACCTCTTTGCAGCTTGCTCAGGATGAGATGCAGGGGGAAGTTTTGAGAGATACTCAGCCAGTGCTGTGAGGGTATGTTTACAGGGGGGACCCTGGCCTGGTGCCAGCACTGCCTGGGATGACGAGGCCTGGGTGCATGTACATCTTAGAGGGTCCCAGCTTCAGGTAAAGGGCAAACGTGCACGGGGGGAGCGGGAGTACTGGGTGGCTCCCAGCAACCCCTCCAGCAGGCAGACCTGATTGTGGGAGTGGCTGGTCGCCTTCTGGACACACACAGGAGGACGCTGTGTTGGACCAGAAGTTCTTTGAGTGTGGCAGATGGGAGGGTGTGACAAACTGGTGACTCTGGCTCCCTGACCCACCTGTTCTGGGCTCTTCTTCTGAGAAATTCTCTCTGCATACCCTTCTCTAACTTTGAAGCAACCTCCCAGGAAGCGTCTTGAAAATGACTGGAGACATCCTTGAGGGTCCCCAGTGAGCAGGGAGTTTGGAGAGGGGATGAAGGTGGAGTTTTAAGCTAGCAAAGCCGCAATAGTTTTCACACTGCAGCCCAGTGTAGCCCTGCTCTTTAAATAATGTGGGCAGAGGCAGAGACAGACTGAATGCCAAGGTAGCACAGGCCGGGCCAGTGTGCAGGGGCTGGAGTGTGGGTTAGCCACTTTTTGAGAAAGAAGTAGGGGAGGGATTGTGAAAGTGACAAGCACTAGTACGCGACTCGATGGTCTGCCTAACCAAACACTTTAGACTCTACTGAAACCAGTCTGACCCACATGCTGGGAACGCTCAGTCTGCAATGAGATCCTCATGCTTACCAGTCACTCAGGTCCACCTCCCTCACCATGTCCTCCCCGACCAAAGCTTCACTGACCTACAGTTCTGCTGACCTACAGCTGTCTGTGCTGACTGCAGCTCATCTGACTTACACCTCCTCTGACCTACAGCTCCACTGACCTACAGCTCCTCTGACCTACAGCTGTCTGTGCTGACCTACAGCACATCTGACCTACACCTCCTCTGACCTACAGCTCATCTGACTTACACCTCCTCTGACCTACAGCTGCACTGACCTACAGCTCCTCACACCTACAGCTCCTCACACCTACAGCTCCTCTGACCTACAGTTATCTATGCTGACCTCCAGCTCTGCTGACCTACAGTTTCACTGACCTACAGCTCCAGTGATGTATAGCTTCACTGACCTATAGCTCCTCTCCTACAGCTCCTCTGACCTACAGCTCCTCACACCTACAGCTCTGCTGACCTACAGTTTCACTGACCTACAGCTCTGCTGACCAACAGCTTTACTGACCAGGCAAGACAACTCTCATTTGCATGCTAAAGGCAGTTGGTGCCATGAAGAGAAATTGATTTTGTACTTAACCTGTGCTTGAAGCCTGTCTATGTCCAGTCCAGTTAGGTTATTTTGGTTATTGTTTAATTTTTCCCGCAACAGTTTTATTGGCATATGATTCACATATCATGCACTTCAATAGTTCAGTAACATCGAAAAGAGTTTGTACAATCATCACCACGATCAGTTTCAGAGCATTTTCTTTGTTCTTGTATTCATTTTAATTTGCTGTCTAAGTATTTTCTCCAACCTCCCCTGTCACACCTCTAAGGATCCATTAAACCAGTTACTGCCTCTACAGATGCACCTATCCTGAATTTCACATATAGAAAAACATTAAAGTAGGAGAAATAAACCACTAACAGGAATAACAAAGTAGACCAGATAAAACCCTTAATAGAAACAAAAGCAGAAAACTTTAAAAACTAGATCAAATTTAGATGGGTGGTAAGAGTGATCAAATGGCAGGGTGCTAAAATCTAACTTAACTGCATCTGCAGCAATCCACTTTCTGATGCATTCTGCATGTTAGCAAGGCTATTTACATCCCTGGTTCAGTGTCAGAGGGGATCCACTCGGGCTTAATCCATGTATAATTCCCCTGCACTAAAAAAAAACACTTTAAAATGGGTCAAAAGAGAGTTATTGTATTTTGACCTAACTACAGCTGTCATAATCAACTTTGCCATGCTCTGATAACAGTGCTAGTCCACCCCTAAACTATGGTCTTAGGGGATTCACCAGATGCTTAATCCCTGTGTGGACCCTGTATGTTTGTCCAGGAAGACTAGAGAAACTCATATGTATGTAAGAGAGAGAGTTTTATATAAAGGGTAAGTGTATCTTAAAACAGCATCCCAACCCAATCCAGTCCAAGCCCATAAGTCCAATACTAGCCCATATGTCCGACATCACTCTGTAAAGTCCTTTTTAAACTCACGAAACACATGCATGATGACAAATGCAAGTTGATCACAGGCCAGTGGGTGGGAAGTCTTTGGATCTCAGTGCTGGCAGGGGTCTTCAAGTGGCTTCTCCAACTTCCAGGGCTGCATCAGGGTAGGTCTGTGTGGCTTCCCTCAGGGATTTCTCACAGGAAGTCAGTCAAGAGAGTGTGTATCTCCTGCCTCCAAGGAGGAAAATACAGGCGTTCCCAGAATTCTCAGGAGAATGCCAAGCCCACACAGAGACCTCATTGGCTATGACCTGATTGACAGGCTAGACTCCATCCTTTCACTCCTAATCCTCTCCAGTGCCAAATTCACACCAGATTATGTCACTATCACACCCTGCAAATGGATTTTGGGGTTCCACTGTGCTTTATTAGGCGGTTCAGTGAACTGATATTTTTTCTTGGACAAATACTTCCTGTTAAAGGAGGGCAGGTGGTACAGTGATCCAGCAGCCGACCCCATCAGCTGCTCCACAGGGGAGATGTGGCAGTCTGCTTTTGTAAAAACTGATCCTCTTGGCAGCCACCAGAGTCACTATACCTTGGCATCAACTTGACCAAAAGCCCTGATGATGTATCAGGCTACACGATGAGATGAGTTGTTAGCCACAAGGTCAACTGTGCCAAACCACCAGCTGCTTCTCAGGAGAAAGGTGAGGCCATCGGTCCCCGGGAAGAACGAGAGTCATGACAACCCTCTCTGCCAGGTTCCTAGGACTAGAGATGGACGTGGTGGAGCTTCTGGGGAGTTTCTGGCTCACTGGGGGCTTGAAGTCGACCATTGTATGAAAAGAACACTTCAGGATTTATCCTGAAGGACAGTTCTGTCATCGATAGGGTAATATTCCTACATGTACAAGGAGCAGAGATTACAATGTCGATCAGCCATCAAAGTCAAACTGATGGTTCCCACTAACTTCTGTAGCCTGAAATGGACTGAGCATGCTGTTAACATGCCTTGCTAATTGCTGGCAATTGGAATGCAGCAGTTAGAAACAGAAGAAGGATGAGTAGTTGGGGACATGGGCGTGGTGATAAAAATGATGCTGCAGGTAGTTGGTGGACATACTCACAACAAATACCATTTTCGACAACATAAATGGTGACTGTCTCTGTGGATCTTGACAGGTGGAATCAAGTCAACAACGTTGCTGTAAAGAGGCAATGGAGAAGCTCATTATCCTCCATCAGAACAAGGCCAGCAACAGACTGCAGAATAAGCTATCAATTGCTCGTATGCAAGTTCAAGTACAAGCTGAAAGGAATTAAAGGAGGTCTAAGACAGCCAAAGTACGACCTCGAATATATTTTACCTGAATTCAGAGAATATCTCATCAAACTCTGATGACCAGACCAGACGAGTTGGAGATGGCATCAAGGGCATCCTACATGAAGATAGCAGAAGGTCATTAAGCAGACAGGAGAGAGAAAGGTCAGGACAAATGTCTGAAGAAACCCTGAAACTTGCTCCGTCCGTAAGCAGAGTAGTCGAAGCAATGGCACAGACCATGACATAAAGCTGAGTGCCAGGTCTCACAGGGCAGCTCCAGGAGACAGAGTGAAGTGTGCTCATGGGAGCCAGAAACCTGGAGTTAGGAACCCACCGAGGAACCTGCTGGTGTTTCCGAAGCTGAAGGAACTGAAGAAAACTCCTGGATTGGAGGGGTAACCTGGGAGGATTCTTTGGACCAAAGAGCAAACAACCTAGGCGGCATCAAAAGAAGATGGAAAGAATGCAGAGTCCGGTGCCAGAAAGCCCCAGTCAATGCTCACTCCTTGCAGGAAGCACGGCCCAGATTGAAGGCATCGAAGGAAGAAGCGCAGGCTGTTTCAGAGGTGTGAGCGGAACACAGGGCTCCAGGGCGTGTTGAAGACCATGGCAACATTTCCACACCCCGACTCAGTGCTGGAGGGGCTCATTGGTCTGTGCCAAGAAAGCTGAGGACAGCTACCTGGCCACCCAGCTGGAGGAGAGCCCAGCTTGAGCCTCTTACAAGAAACGTGATCCAGCAGACTGTGGAAGTTATGAATGACATCACACATAAATGAAATTTTGCTGAAGATAATTTTTAAAAGCAGTTGCAGAAGTACATTGACAGGGAGCTGCAAAGATCCAGACTGGATTCAGAAGAGGATGAGGGATATTATTATCAATATCAGATACATCTTGGCTGAAAGTAGAGCCTAGCAGAGACATGTGTGCTCGTGTTTCTTGACTTCGCAGAGGCATTGACTGTGGGCGTCATAACAAACTGAAGAATGAGATTTCTAAGTCACTTCAGTGCGACCCTTCTCCATGAGATGGCATGTTCCATTATCATGCCATTCTCTGCCACCAGCTTCCCCTCCAGAGGGACAATGTGACTGCAAGCAGCACCCCTGCCCATACCCAGGACAGCTGCCCTTGGCCGTTGCCACCTCTTTGTGTTTGCGAGCCAAGTCCCATCTCCCTTCTGGGGCTGGCTCCTCCTGTCGATCCAACCTCCTTGAGAGAGTGACAGACAGAGCCCTGGGTCCGGATTGGGGCTCTCCCTGTTTGCCATCTCCGGGGTGCCTGAGTCCTGGCCCCACAGGTTCCCTCCCTCTGGACTTCCTCATGTGGCCCACCTGTTCCACCTGAAAAGCATTCCGTAGGCCATTTTGGAGAGGAACCAGCATCCAATGTCCAAAAGATCCCTAATACCAAAGGTGGTCCCTCTCCATCTTCACCACTGCTATGGTGCAGCCGTGGTGCCAGCCCGTCCGCCATGGGCTCCGACCAGGTGTCTGTCTCTTTCCCCTCGGACACCATCTCCAGGACTCGGGGCTCCCAAAGGGAGGCTCTCTTGCAAAGCCTGCATTTGAAAAAAAGTATTTTGAGGACACTTTTAATTGCAGACCTCCAAATAGCTTTGCAACGAAGTGTCCTGAAGCCATTCTGAGCTGCAGTCGTGGGACTCCCCTATTGTTGCCCGCCTGAATTACTTCACCACCACCGTCAACAAACAAACACCATCACCAAACCAGTTCTGCCCAACTCGAGAGCTTTGGGTAGAGAAATTCACCCTGGGAAAATCTGGGAAGAGCTGAGATTATACATAACATTCATCCTCCAGCGGATTTTTTCTTTCTTTCTTTTTTCCTTTGGTACAATCCTGTGTTGTGCTCAAAACAAAAATCCGAGAACACTTCTTAAAGGGGCAAACAAAGCTGGGCCCAGACATACATCTGTGAGTTTTGAAACAAAGGTTTGTTTGTATGCCTGACTCACTCTTGCCCATGAAAGCAGACACTTAGTTGAAAAACTTTTCAGGGAAATACTCTAAACCAACATCCTGGTATAAATTTGCAAAACGCAATACAGGCCTGATTGTCTTTGGAGGGGACGCAGGCTGCATACGAATCGCTCTTTCTAAAACGTAATGTTCTTTGCACGGCTCAGTGGCTAATGTACAATAAATCAACAGAAGGGTGCTTCAATCAAGCCATTGGGCAGTGGCAGGGTCACTGTTATTTTATCTTTTTACAGTATTTAATTGGAAGGGTTTTTCCTGAAACTTTAGCTACCCTTCAAATTACCAGACTCCATATAAGAAGAGATTGATAAGAGAAAGAGAGAGAGAGAAAAAAATTTTTTCCAGGATTTTTTCCTTCCCAGAGAGCAAGTTTTTGCCGAGGGAGAATAAAGTTACAAGTGTCTACACTTTGCCGAGGGAGAATGAAATTAGATGCTGAATGGGGCGGATAGGAAAGGCTGGGAAAAAGCGGAGCTGGCAAAGCTGCCAGACCGGAGGAGAACTCCCCACTGTCCCTGCTGCACCAGGTGTCCGCCGCATTCAAATGATACTATTATTCATAGGCCCGGACAGAGTATTAAAACTCCCCCCCAAAAATCATTTGCAACTGAATAAAGATATAATCCTGGAAATATAACTCTCCATTAAGGGGCCCATTAGCAACACAAGACCCCCTTTGTGAGGGAGCTATGTATATTTATCAAGTTAAAAAAACCTTGTCTTAGTGCTTGAACGTTAATAGAAAACTTTTATAGGCCTGCTCTCAGAACTCGCTCCGCGTCCCATGTGAAGCGTCTGTTCTTCTCTGCACACTCGTTCAGGTTCCACAGCCCCCGCGCAGGCACCCTGCTCCCCAGGGGACTGGCAGAGGCGTCCTGGCCCGTGGGAGGGTAGCTGGGTGGGCAGCCAGTGGGGGCGGCCTGGGGTGAGGGGTCTTCGTCCCTCGTCCCCTCACCCGGGCTTGGTGAAGGCCCCTGGGCCACTGCAGGCCTTGGGGCTTCCTTGCAGGTGAGGAGACATCAGGGAGGTGTGTGGAGAGGGGACCCTGCCCAGAGCTGTGACCCATCTGCCTGTCCACTGCAGGCTGCGAGTGCTGCTGGCCACACACTCCTGCAGATGGCTGCTCTGTCGTCGTCCATCCACCTCGGGGGTGGCAGGGTGTGAGAGCCAACAGGCAGCTGGAGGCAGACTTCTGAACTAGCAGCAGGCCTTGGGTGGAGGCCCTGTTTGGTCTTTTCACAGACTCTGTTTGCTTTTTGCACCAGTCTGTGACAAATGGCAGAGCAGTGTCAGTGTGGACGCCCTCCTTGTCACCAGGAGCACCTGGTGTGGGGCCTGCCTCCATGGGTCTCGGGTCTCAGCTCACAGCCCACTCCCCAAGTCCTGTCCCACGTACCCAGACAAGCACGCACACACAGACATGTTAAGTTACACATGTTCACACAGATGTACACACCCACACATGCATATGCATGCATATATCTATACATGCTCACCCAGACACACCTGCACACAGGCACACACATAGACACATGAACTCGCATATGCTCACACAGATATACCACACATACACTCATGCACACACAGATGTACGCACCCACATGCACTCATGCACGCACAGTTGTACACACTCACACATGTACACGTGTGTCCATGTACACGCATGCAGAACACATGTACACATACACTCACACAGACACATGAACTTACACATGCTCACACAAAGATACCACACATATACAAACCCACACATGCACACGCATACTCATATACACACAGCATACGTGCTCATACATGCTCACACAGACACACATGCACACACGCACTCACGCGCACTCTCTGATTCACACTCATGTACTCATACACATACATCAGCAGTTCTCACATATACATGCATGCACACTTGTGAGCACACACAGATGGGTGTCAAGGCCTTTCCGCTTCTCTCCCTGTCCTTCCCCCTTGCCTTCTTCCCTTCCCTCCTAACCTTCCTTCCATCTATCAGAAAAGTCTACATAAGCTAAAATATTCGGACAAGTCTACATAAGGTAAAAGCCACCATGTAATGTAGGAGTTGGTGGAATTGACTTTGTTTGTCATGTGGCAGAATCATCACCACTCTTGATTTCCAAAGTGTTTCCATTGCCTCAAGGAGCTCTGCTGAAGCTCTGGGTTATGTGCTGGGCTTCTAACCTCAAGGTCCTTGGTTCAAATCCCATAGTCACTCTATGTGAGCTAGGGGAGACTGTCTGCTCCTGTGAGGGTTTACAGCCCTGGAAACCCACAGGGCCAGCTCGGCTCTGTCTTGTCAGGTCACCGTGCCAGGGGACAGCCCCTGCACAGCCAGGTGCACCACCAGGCGGGTCCTGCTTCTCCAGGCTCCTTCCCTACCCGCCCCCCCCCTCCCTCCACCGCCCTTCCTCCGCTTACAGCTCAGAGGCTGTTTGACCAAATTGATGAGGTGGATACCAAAAGTCAAAGACAAGTTTCCGGTTTATTCTTTGTGCTCAAAAACTCACTGGGGAAAGCTGCTGAACCTAACCAGGACAGTCTTCAATCTGTAGATTGCTTTCCAAACACCATGAGGCTGTACATGCCCGCCTGACTCACTGGTTGTTAAATGCAGGCCCAGCAAGAGAATGATGCCAGCCAGCTGATAGCATCTGGGCACAGTGGTAGAGTGGGAGGGGTGGGACTGGCTCTACAATGTGCTGGACAGGAAGTGCTTAGTCCTGTGGGTCCCCCTCCCCTCACACAGAAACCATTGCTCATGCTAGATAACCTAGAATCTCTTCCCCGGGGTCTTTCAAAGGTGACTCCAGATGGCTTCTGGGACTTTGCTTGGCCTGTATCATTGTGTTAATTTCATCTGTTAAGCATAGCATTGTTGGAAAAGTAATGATCACCTCATTTTTCTGGTACTTTGCCAAGTGTGATGTCCTCCTCTGGGGACTGGTCCCTTGTGATAGCCCCTCCCAGGTCCATCAGATGGAGTCTCGCTCCTCGAGCTCCCTAGGCCCTTTCTGGCTGTACGTCTCGATGACACAGCCCTTCCTCCTCTGGGCAGTCTATTGTATCTCAACATTCTTCATCACCATCATTCAGACTCCCCAATTCTTCCTGGTTTGGACATGGAATGCAGAGACCAGCCCCTGGAGAAGGAGGTCATGTTTGCAAGGGCGGGGTCATTGATAAAGGAGAGGCATGCTGAAGGAGATGTATGGACACCGGGGTGACATCGACTGTGAGCATCTGGCGGGACGGGGTGGAGCGCTGTTCCATTGTCATGTGTCACCAGGAGTCTGAGGGGACTCTGTCTGTACAACGATTGCCTAAGTTGGTTCAGAGTTTAAACCATGGTGTGAGGGGCAGGCATGGTGGTACCATTTGGCCTAGGGTCTCTCATTATGAATAAGCAATTGGGGAAGATCTAAACCCCAATGAATAGGCTGTTTCTAAAATGATGATTTCTATTCTGAAACACCTGGATTCTGGGTGGTGCCGTGAGGCATGCACTGTGCTGCCACTCGGGGATGGTTGGAGCCCACAGCTGCTCCACAGGAGAAAGGCAAGGCAGTCTTCCTCTGTGTGAACATATAGCTCAGAGCTTGATGCGGGCAGCCCTTCTCTGCGCATAGGCAGAGGGTTTGTTTTCAATCCAACATTCCTCTGCCAATTGGTCATCCTATGGCGACTTGCTGTGATGCTGGTGTCAACCATACTTCAAATTCCAGTGAGATGACCCACGGCACAGATTCCCGCAGAGCCTGCAGACTGGGAGGGAGAACCTGGTGGCGTGCTTCTAACAACCTCGGGCAGTTATGAAAATGTATGGATCACCGTGGGATCTGATAGAATGCTGGAAGATGAGCCCCTAAAGTTGGCACATACTCACTGTATGCTTGGGGGGAGAGCTATATCCTCTAGCTAAAGTGTATTTTAGGTCTCAGTGAAGTGGATAGAGCGAAGCTTGTGGGACTGCCATTCGATAATGGGACGCAAGTCAAAATAAGAAGACACACCTGTCTCCATCCACGAACAGTCATCATGTCTGAAGAATGATTCTAGGTAAATTGTAAGTCATCAGAAATGAAGTCGAAAACATGAAAAGTGAGCTACCATGGGCTTGGGCTGGTCCTTTTTAATCAGACACTCCGGCTTATGCTGCTGGGAAAGACACACTCAAGAGAAGTGCCACCTCAGTCATCAGAAGGAACGTACCAGAATCCATCCTCAAGGACATCACTGTAACTGATAACAGAAGGCCCAAGGAACACCAGCTCCACGACGAATGTTCACATCAACACACTAACGTGAAAGGTCACAGGTGAGGAACTGAAGAGCTTTATTAACTCTTACTGTCTGGAATATATCAGACGTGCAGCGAAGTTGTGTGGAAAACGACTGGTGATTAACATGCAAACATTGAAAACAAATAAGAAGGGGTGGCAGTTGGAAAATATGGCCTTGGTGATCAGATGATAGAATTTTGCAAGACAAATGACTCACTCATTATCTTGGGCTGCGAACCTCAAAGTTGGTGATTTAAACCCAACACTCATTCTGAGGGAGAATGATAATCCTATTACACCCATAAAGATCTACAATCTAGGAAATGCTTTATAGGGTCTCTATAGGTTGAAATCAACTTTCTGGCAGTGGATTTGGATACTGGCTTGGGGTTTTAATGGCATCTTACTCGACAGGGCACTCTGGAACTTTCCCCATGACTATTAGTAACTTCAATCAAAACGACAGGGTCCCATGGTGGAGCAGATCACCCTTCCTCTAAGGTAAGTTCAAGTTGAAGCTGAAGAAATAAAAACAAGTGCATAAGAGCCAAAGGACAGCTATGAGTACATCACAGCTGAAATCAATGGGCACCTGGAGCAGATTCGACTCTATGAACACAAGTGAGAGATGGGGTGAAGTCAAGGACAATCTAAATGAATAAATGAAAGAGACAGACAAGAAAGAAAAGATCAAAACATGTCAGAGGAGCCTCCCACACATGAATGTAAAGCAGCTAACGTCAAAGAAAGTAAAAGATGAAAAAGCAGAGTGGGAGGGAAGGTCTGGGATGGCTGGAGAAGACAAAATACACCCCTGTAATGACATGTCAAAAGACCTGGAGTCGGACTAGTCACTGTGAAGAACCTGGGAAAGAATCCAAGTTTCGAGATGCAACATTCTACAGCGTGAGACAGGCTCCAGGAATTGAGCAACCACCAATGGAAACATTTCAAGGAATTGATGGAAAGTTGGAGCCACTCATCCATCTATGCCAAGAACCTAGTAAGACAGAGACCTGACCAAACCTCTGGATGGGATTCATATTCGTGCCCATTCCTTAGAGAGAAGATCCAATAGAATGTGCACAATTAATATCGCAGACAAGTAAAATTTCAGGAAGACACTTACAAGATGGTTACAGCAGTCCATTGACAGGAAACATCCAGAAATACAAGTCTGAGTCAGGAGAGGACAAAATCCCGATTGGAATGAGGGATGTCATTGCTGATTTCAGAGGGATCTGAGTTGAAAACAACACAAGACAGATGCACACTTGCTTCAATGACAGCAAAGACCTTCAGTTATTGGCTGCCAGCAAGCATGGCCGAGCATGGGGATTCCAAAACACTTAGTTATGCTCACGGGCGGTATGAAAAGCAGGAAAGGTGTGTGTCAGGGCTGCATCTTTCAGCAGATTTGCTTTGTCTCTATTGTTAGGTGCTCTGACGAACAAAAATCCAAGAGGCTAGGCTCTAAGGAGAAGGACATGGCAGCAGGGTTGGAGGGATATATCATTAATAACATAGCTATACAGTTGTCATAACCTTGCTTATTGAAAGTGTAGAGAACTTGAATTAAAGACCAGTGTGGGTTAGACTCAATGTAGCGATAGCAACTTGATACGAGCAATCTCCTGATATGTTCAGGAAGATGGAAGTTGTCAAGGACATCAGTTTACTTGTATCTACCATCAATGACCATGGTAGCAGCAATCAAGAATTCCCATGATGTGTTGCCTGTGGTAAATCTGCCATGAAAGATCTCTTTACTGTATTAAAAAGCAAAACATGCATCTTTGAAGACCAAGGTGTGCCTGACTCTGTGTACAGAACCATCATCTGCACATGCAAAATCTGGACAGTGAATAAGAAAGATCGAAGAACCAATGCTTATAGATGGTGCCATTGGTAAGACTATTGAACAACTCTGTTTTGGAAGAAATAGAACTGGAGAGCTCCTTCGAAGCAAGGGGATAGAGAGAGAGAGAGAGAGAGAGAGAGAGAGAGAGAGAGAGAGAGAGATTAAAGTCTTTCTTACATTGGTCATGTTGCCAGGAGAGACTGACCAGTTCCTGGAGAAGGACATCATGTTTGGTACAGCAGGGGTTTATCAAAAGAGAGGAAGAGCCTTGGTGATGTGGATGGACCCAGGGGCTGCAACAGGGCCACGGCTGTAAGGTTGCTGCAGGACCTGGTTGGGTTTGACTTGTTCACAGGGCTGGGCCCGGGGCACCTCCAGCAGCAGCAGCAACAGCAGCACTCATTCCTCCAGGGAAAGAGGTGCCACGCCCATGAGGAACCTGGGCAGGGCCTCCAGGGATTGAGGATGGCGGAGATAGTGAGTCGCCATCAGCAGGGTAGGATCCTGGCAGTGCCCCTCATCTGTGCTCCTTCCCGTCTCCTGGAGATGCCTGTCAGACACTGAGACGGTCTCAGGGCCCGCTTAGTCACTCCCCCCTTTCACCAAACAGGGCCCTGTTTATGTCTGTGAGCATCTTACAAGGGCCTCAAGAAGGCGCAATTATCCATTGGTCTATAAGCATGGCTGCTTTCTTCTTTAAGCCCAGTCAAACGGAGAAATGGAGAATTCTGTCTGCTTGCAATCTCTCGGGGAAGTAAGCTCACGTTGGGCAAGCAGTCAGAGGTGGGGGAATGTGGGATCATTTGAAAACTAGTAGCAGCAATTGCCTGTTATGCATGTGAAAGTCAGAGACCGAGTCGCGCAGACGAAAGAGCATGGATGCATTTGAGTTGTGGTGTTGGAGAAGAACATGGATAGTGTCACAGACTGCTCAAAGGGCATCCAAATCTGTCCGGGGAGAAGAGGGGCCAGAGTGCTCTTTGGAGGCGAGGGTGGCGAGGGCTTGTGTTACATACTTTGGACATGTGTAATTGCTTTTAGGTCCTTCAACACACTAACCACACAGTGAAGGATTTGACAGGCATGTGACCCTCAGGCACACATTTTCCAGAGGGTTCTATCATCGCAAAGGGCCCCTGGTAGTCTCGTGGTTCTGTGCTGGGCTGCTAACTGCAAGGTCAGTTAGGGAGGGAGACTGCCTTCCATATGGGGCTACAGCCTGGAAACTCCGAGCGGCAGGCCTTCCTTGTCCTGTAGGGCCACTGTGAGTCAGAATCGACTCTCTGGGAGGGAGTCTGAGTTTGGTTTTTGGTTAGCACAGTGCTCTGCAGCCAGCATCCGGAGACCAAAAGGTGCATCTCTAAACATGGTGTCCATTTGAATCAGACCTCAGCAATATGAGTGCATGGCTGTTTCTCCAGAGATGCGTCACCACAGAGGTGCGTGATCTCAGGGGTAAGTAAAGCCAGGAGAGCCTGCTGCACCCAAGGGGCCGCTTCTATTCTGAAAGCACCTGCATCTTGTCCCGGAGCCTCCTGGGGAGGGCTTGCGTGGCGGCTCACACACTTTCTTGCTTTAAGGGCCGGGTGGTTCCATGACCCACCATTCAGATCCGCTGCCGGACGCCCCATCCCCTCTCTCGTCACTCTGCTGGCTCTGTGTCAACACCGGTGGTTCAGACGCGTCCACTTCCAACCACCGCTCAGAGTGGCGGGGTAGCTGACCTCCAGAAGGAGTGGCTGCCTAACCCAAAGGGACGCTTCCTGCCGCAAAGGCACCTGGCTACTCCAGGACAAGGAGCAGCGAGAGCCCCGGCGTTCCGGCCTCCGTGTCCTGGAGCCCGAATCGGGTGGAGCGGGCAGGGGCTCAGAAACAGGGGTTACCGATTATCTATGGCTTTTAGATACTTTGTGGGTTTAGCTGGTGAGAAAAGTTTTATTCCACTCACATGGACAAAGCCCAACCAACTGTCTGGGCTGATTAAATTCACATTGTTGTGCGAGCACATGGTGGGCCAGGCGCACGGGGCGCCATGGTAACTGGGCAAACAGGCCCTGGGAAGAATACAAATAATAGGAAATCGCAATATTTTCTCCTTGTGAGCTCACTCCTGACAGTTTTACACCCCCATCTGGCCATGCCCATGCCCATGCTGGGGGCTGTCTGAGGCTGGCTGCGACAGTACCTCACAGGACACGCTGACTGGCTGACTGGCTCGGCCTGGGGGGCTCTGAGGATAAAGGCCAGGAGAACTTACTTCTGGGGAAGGGAAGGTGGATCAGAGTGGCTTGAAGGACTGCAAGGATGCATGCCGGAGACGAGCAGTGGTTCGGAAGCCAGGCCTACAGTGAGAAACTGGAAGACCCCAAAGAGCGATGCTTCCAAGATACTCTCCGTCCAGTTCAGAAAAAAGTCTCACAAATGAATCTTGAGGACACATTCGTGTTCTCTGGTCCTCATCACTGGACAGGTGTCACGGCACTTGAGAACGCTCTGTCACGGCTCCCGGCCTCATGTTGGACTCTTCCCTGGCCTTGGTCAGCAGTCCTGGGGGGTGGTCGAGAGAATGCTGACTGGCCCAGGTCAGAGGAAGTAATCCGACAATGCCTTGTCTGGGACCACGGACAGCGGCAGCCCAGGCTGGGGCGTTCCCACGGAGCGGTGACTCAGTTCTCTATGCACCGGCACCCCCAGATCTCGACACTCTGGTGCCCGTTCTTTCCTCCTTTGCCAGCATGCGTTACCCAGAGCACCGGCTGTTGTCACTCTCCGACTCGAACCCCCTGCTCCAACCACTGCCCGCGGGAATGCATAGGTTACCCGCCGCCTTCCCAGCATCCTCTTCTGTACCGTCGCCTTGTTTTACGGGCGTGACAACTCGGGGTGCTGGTTTACACGGGCACGCGCTGAGTGCCCGGTATGTGGCAAGTGCTCAGAACACATCAGTCATTATTATCTTACATGGTTTGCCTGAGTCCCCAGCCAATGTCGAGGGGTCAGCAGCCTGGAGGCTGAACGAGGCTTTCTCACGCGCAGCTCGCTGCCACCGAGTCGATGCTGACTCTCAGTGACCTCTGTGGGTGTCAGAGACTGCAGCTGTCTGCGCAAGTAGAAGCCCGGGCTTCCTCCCACACGGCTGCGGTGGCTCCCAAGAGCCCACCATGCGGATGGATCGCAGCCCAGCGGGTAACCGAATCGCCATCCACAATGCATTGTGTTGGTCAATCTGATGCGCAGACGCTCTTGAAAGTGTTGGAGAACAGAGTGTCCCTTTAAAGACGGGGTGCGGCTGGCCCAAGCTGTGGAATTCCCCCTTGCCTCCCGTGCATGCGGCAGGTAGACAAAGGGCGAGGAAGACAGAGAAGAGCCGATGCCTCTGAATGATGGGGTTGCGTTCTGCTGCGTGGGTTTGCTGTGAGCACGTGGCAGCAGGAGGTGCAGCATCGGGGCTACGTGTGTCTGCCTGTCTGTCCTAGGTTGCCTCTGGTCCCATGAGGCTGTAAGGCACTCTCCAGGTACGTGTGAGGCTCTCAGCTCTGGCCTTTTCTCTGCTCCACACGCATGTGAGGCTACCCGGCTGACTGATGAATTAGTGCCCTTACCAGGCAAGAGTTGGCATGGGACCCAATAGACGCTGCCAAAGACCAGAGCCTGTGTGCATTCATCTTTGCACAATAAATAACAATAAATAACACGGAATACATTTGTATCGAGAACGGCGCCTGGCTTCCCATCCAACTTGCCCATTTCCAGTGGGTACAAACCACGGTTTAATAAGACGTTCACATCTCAGGGTGTCATTCAGAAGGGCCTGGCGAAAGCCACCCTTGTGAGAGCCCTTCACACTTGAATGCTGCCTGACTACCTTCCAGTGGAGGAGGGGTCAAAGTTGATCTTTGTGTAACTGGATATTTGTTTCAGATGCAAGATTTGTGTCCCCAAAAGGCTGTCAGAATGCTTTAAGTTATTAATATTCTGGCAATTGATTGTCTCCAGTGTCTTTGTCAATTGACACGCAATTTTATGCTAATGATGAAGCTCAGCTCCATCCGGGCTAGAACTTGGCGGCTGCAGAGAAGTGAATGTGGAGTGGACTGGTTTGAGTGACTGTGAGAGATGGGGTTGAGGGCTCTAGGGTGGGGGCCTCAGGACCCTTCCCTTCTTTGGCGTTGCAGGGTGAATGTGGGGGAGAAACACATGGGGACCCTCCGGAGTCACCGTGCTCACACCAGGCTCCTACCAAATGCAGATGCCAAACTCCCACACCACATGGCCCTGTGCAGTGTCCCTCTGGCTCCTGCATTCACCACGGCATGCGTTTCCCTGGGGTCTTGTTTCCAACCTATTGGGACACAGACTGAACTTCCCACTAGCCTTTCACTGTGTATTGCCCACTGTGAATCATTGCTTCAACTTCCAAACCCAACAGCCAGCACCCCAGGGTCTGGCACCTCCAGGGCTCACATCCCCTGGGGCCAGCACTTTCAAGGACCAGAACCTCTAAGGATCAGAACCTCCAGGGACCAGCATCTCTTGGCTGGGACTGCCCCCCCCACCTTTGGCAGCAGAGGGTGAATAGAGCCTCTGGCTGGCATGTTCGAGCGCTAGTCCTCCACGCCCTGCCTGCCCAGGCACCAGCCTCCTGTACGAGCTTTTCTGGTCTCAGTGGAGCTGGAACTCTGCTCGCTCTGACTCCCACCTCCCCCAAGTTTCTCCAGTTCCCCTGAAGAAGAAGGTCAGTCTCAGTCACACCAGTCGTGTAGGAGGAGAGGAAGTTCGTGGGAGAAAGCACCACCTAGGTAGGGCAAAAATGCCAGCTCAGGGCGTTGCTGTCCAAAGCAGGGTCCAGACTTGCCAGGTGACCCATCCCGCTGTCCTCTGGCTTTAGGGTGTGGCAGAAGCTGAGATAAGCACAGGCCATTGCCATGTCGTGGTGGACCTGCCTGTGTTCCGAAGCTCTTCTGGAAGCAGGGGGTTGGCATCAGTGCCCCAGCATGCTGGCATTCCTTCACGGTGGCAGGTTGGCATGGAGAATATCAGGGACAGGCAGGGCCCAGGTAAGTTTGAGAAGCAGCTTCTCCACATGGGCACAGAAGGGCCAGGAAGCGGAGGGGGAACCGGGCTCCTCCTCAGGACATGCTCTGTTAGGGCGTGTCTGCCAGGCAGAGCTGGGACCCACCAGTGTGGAAGTGTCCTCAGAGTCCCTGCAGGAGTTCATGTCTCGCAGGCCAGCTGTTCCAGTGGTAGCAGATGCCATGCCATCGATATCGTCCAACACGGGCCATCTGCAATGTCGACCTAAAGTGCCTGGGTGCTGTCTGATGGTCACCCATCGTTCTAAGGACAGAGAGCCTTGTGTGATTCGTCTATCTCTCCACCCCTCCCCAGGAACTCATGAGGCACCTTGGGTTCAAATGTAGAAAGCCGTTTGTCCAGGCCTCTGGTTCCCAATGAGAGAGGGGCTTATCCAATCTACAAGTCACGTTTCTTCTCAAATCTTCAGCTTTGTCGTTTGCAGGATTTGTAAAGATTTCAGCAATGACTTATTGTTGTGGCCGAGAGCCCACAGTATCGAGGGATCCAGCACAGACTTCTCCCCGGACAGTTCAGTCACGTGGTGACCTTCCAGTCGGGTACAGTTCTCACTACTTTTGTGTGTGAGCGCCTTTCTCTTCTGCCCACAGACTCACACTGCCCCTCAATGTCCTAGCTCCCCCTTGGATTGCTGCCATCTCTTGGCATGATCCCATGCAGACAGACCTCGAAGGAGCACAGGCTCAAGGCAGACAGGTGTTGGCTCAGAGTGAGGCTGATCTGCGGTTGGCTCCCAGATGAGCTAGGGGCTATTGCTGGTGAAGGCTAGATGGAGGCCTCAGCCAACAGCTTCAGAGACTCCTGCAGCTTCCACCTCCTGAGGGTCTGGGGTTCAGGAAGATCCAGAATGCTGGTTGCATCGGAGCCCTTCTATTGAGTCTTGGATCCAACTCTTTAGTGATGCTGTCTGGGCGTCATCCAGAGCTTCTGGTCTCATGGAGCCTCCATGACTTCTTGGAGCCCCTTCAGCCCCTAGCTGGCCCGTCCCCCGTGCTCGTGTCCTGAGCAGATGTGCTCCTTCCAGGGGGACTCTCACTCAGACAGGTGGCTTCTCCTTCTTCACCCTCAAGTCCACTCACTCGTGCGCTGTTTCAACCTTCCCAGGGAGGATTGTGCCTCGATTGCGTCCACAGTGGATGCTCACGGAAGCAGCAGTCTAGTGATCAAAAGGCACATGAGTGAGGCAAATCTGCTGCACACAACTTACCTTGACCCCGTCAGAGTGCTGGAAAGCAAGAGTGGTACATCGAGGACTCAGGTATGCCCGTGGGGAGCTGCGACATTTCCCATCGCCCCCTGTGCATGTGGAAGTGGGACACTGACTGAGGAAGACCGAAAAGAAGGGAGGAGGCGGTATGGTCAGGGCGTTTCTTCGACTTCCTCTCATGTACTTTGCATGTGTTGTCAGGAGAGACCAGTCCTAGGAGAAGGACACCATGCTGGGAAAGCAGGGGAGGGGGCTGGGAAGGAAGGCCCTCAAGGAGGTGGACCAGCAATAGGTGCAGGGACAGGGAGAGTTGTGAGAGGGCCCAGGACTGGGCAGTGTCTCATCTTGCTGTGTGGGGGGGTCACTGTGAGTCACGCTGACCAATGACGCTGAAGCACACCACTGCCACAATAGCCCCACGCTGAGCTCAGGCAGCAAGTTCTCTGTGCTACTCTGTTGTGGCGTTTCCTTTCTGGCACTGTAATTTCCAGTTTTTAGATCAGTTTTCTATGGGTCAGTGTCAGGCTGCTAACAGGGACCAGGGTGGGTGACACCCACCAGCCGTTCTTTGGGCGAAAGGTACAGCAGTCTGTGCCCATCCAAGTTTACGCTCTTGGCCCCCCCACCCCCCATGGGCGGCAGGGCATCCCTCGGTGAGCAAGGAGCCTGGTGGCGCAGTGGCTGATGTGCCTGGCCGCTGACAGACAGGCTGGCCAGTTGCCCCTGGGGGGAATAGGCGCTGTCTGCCCCCTGCAAAGATTACAGTCTCGGCAGCCCCACAGGCACTTTGCTCTGTTCCCAAGGCCCTGGGGAGTTGGAATTAACTGGGTGACAGTGGGTGTGGTGTCCCTGGGATCAACTTCATGTCGAATGCCATCACAGGGCCCTGGAGAGCCTCACAGGCCACCCTCACCCCACCAAACCCAACCCCTGTCCCTGTCCACTTTGACTCAGAGCCACCCTATGGGACAGGGTGGAAGTGCCCTGTGGGTTTCTGAGGCTGTCACTCGTGACCAGAGTAGAACACCCAGCTCTCTGCTGTGGGGCAGCATGCCTAGAAACCAGCTCAACAGTCCAGCTCCTGGTCACGCCAGCAGCCCCAGCAGTGCTGCCTATGTCTGTGCTGGGCACGCACAGGTCCGGACGGACCGCGACTGGCCTGGAGGTCACACAGGGAAGCCTGTGTAAGCACACTGAAGGTCACAAGCTGAGACACTGGGCAAAGGCCCAGTCCACCCCTTCTTTCACCCCAAGGGAACAGGAGAGTGGACTGGAGCCCAAGGAGGGTGTCCTGCTGCCAGACCTTCAGCTGACGGCCACCTGCCAGGTGAGTGGGGAGAGCAGTGCCTGTCTGAGGAGCATCATGAGGAGGACAGCGGCCTTCATGGCAAGAACCAGCCCAGCGCAGGCTTTTAATGTTCCCACATGAAAACATCCTTGTGAAGCCATTTGCAGGAAGAAGAAGAACACAAAGAAGAAGTAGAAGAAGAAAAAGAAGTAGCAGCAGCAGTAGGAGGAGGAGGAGAAGGAGAAGGAGAAGAAGAAGAGGAGGAGGAGGGGAAGAAAGAAATCTTTCACTGCTCAGAAGCACTTCTCTCTCTCTCTTTTTTGTAATTTATACTAAGCCCTTTAGAATGTCATATAGGCCCTTTATTAGTAACCTTGACAATATGATTAGACTCCAAAAAATGTCTACTTGTTAGTGAATAGCTTTCATTCTCCGACCTCGGAGGGGCTGCAGGCTGTGCCCGGAGTTCCATTTCTGCTTTGCTGTCCTGTGGTGGTGGTGGCAGAAAGCATCCCAGGATAATACATCCGTGTCTGGAGCAAGTGCCTGGCCTTCGCCTTGTGGGACAGCGAGGCCCCTGCGGGCTGTCTCAGCTGGCTTCAAGCTCCTCTGGTCTCTTGCCGGAGAAGGAGACGTAGTCTCTGGAGACGTTCTTTCTCATAGCGACAAAGGCTTTGCATCCCAGCCCTGTCTCCCTGCGCCCGTGTCTGAGCACACCGCAGGAGAAGTTGCAGGAGTTAAAGGAAGTGGGTTTCCTGCGAACAGACAATGAGGACGCACACTGACTTGAGCCACGGGGACGTGTTTGGGATGGACCATGCTTGTGGGGCCCCCAACCCCAAATAACCATGAAAAATCCACACCATAAAATTGCCAAGAAATCAAGGGATGTTCCCCAAAGGGCACTGGGGCAGAACGGAGTGAGGGGGAGAAAAAGTCAACTGCACATTCCAGCTTCTGGAGCTGAGTGAGCTGCTCGTGCTGTTAGCTGTGTCCAGGTCTCCCTGCGCCCCTCTGGGGCCCTGGGCCTCCGCAAGCTACTTCCATGCTGGCCGTGGTGTTCAGTGCCAATGAGCCCCGGCAGACCCACCCTGCCTCCTCCTGGAGTCAGTGGGAGTGAGTGAGCCGTCACCACCCAGCAGTCGGGCTGGGGAAGGAACCGGGGCCTAATCTCTGTCACCAGGGCCTGTTGGGGTGCCTCGCGGTCACCTGGATTATGCAGCCCCTTTGTGCTCAGCTATCATACATCGTTGCGAGAATGCGCTCCGAATCGTTTTCAGTTCATGAGCATTTATGTGCCGCGCTCTTGAGGACCGCAAAGACAATTAGTCATATTTGTATGCCGGAATTAATTGAGACTGAGATGCAGGAGGCAGAAAGGGAGAACAAAGGATGCTTTTTGTCAGTTCTTCCGACTGACAGGGATAATTAGATATATGAAATTGAAATTCCTCAGCAGGGGGCTTCTGTTGACAATGAATTTTCTTTTGATTCCGTTCTGTTCTTCTTTTATGCTGTCATCTGTGGCAATTTGTTATTCAGCTTGAAGCTTAAAAAAGCAAAGCATTCTGCTTTTATGAGTAGATGATGTCAGTTTGTGTACTGCTGGGAAATAGATATTAAATGTAATCTTTAAACTAAAAAAAAAGGGGGAGAGAAAAGAAACTCAGGCGCCCATTAAAGAGACAGCACAGTTTGAGGGTGCGGGAAACTTTGTAAGGAGGACACAGATGGAACATGCGCCTCGGAGAGGCCTGCCTTTGCTTCTTCCTCCGCTCCTCCCACCCGCTGCTGTGCGTCACCCCACCTTCTCCTCACCAGGTGGGCTGCCAAAGGAAGGCCCTGGAACTCACCTTCAGGTCCCTCTACCCTCCCACCATCTCCACCACTGGCAGAGTCACATGCTGGGGGCGGGGGCGAGGGGAGGGATGGATCCACAGATCATGGGCATGCCACTCTCTCCAGGAAACTCTTTGTAGTCATACAGGGACCTTGTGGGGCTGTTAACCACAAGGCTGGCAGTTCAAAGCCTCCAGCTCCAGCCAGGGAGGAAGAAGGGCGTTCTACTCCCGTAAGAAAGGCAGTTCATCTGAGACGCCCACAGGGGCTGCTCTGTGTGTCCTGCAAGGCTGCGACAAGTCGGCATCTGCTTGGCGGCAAAGAGTTTGTTGGATGGCTTCCATGGTCCTGCAAATGGAACCCCAACTACGGCCTGCGGACCCCAGGGGTGTTCACTCCTGAGACTTATAGGTCTGGCTCGCACCTCCGACAGGGTCATTGCCCACCCCACCCCTCTGACCTTCCTCTCTTCGAGCTTCCTGTCCCTCCTCCGTGCGGCTGTGATTGGCCGTCCAGTGGACAATGACTCAGGGGGACCAGGGGACCAGGGCAGCTCTCTGTGGCTCAACTACATAGTTTATCTTAGTTTGTCTCTTCAGTATTATTTTTTTAAACCAGGCAAAGGCTCACAGAAAAATGAAGTCGAAATTGTGCTGATTTCAAGGCTAATTTGGGGAGGCACTCCTCAGGCCTTTCTTCTGAGGCGTCTGGGGTGACTTAGCACTGGGCAGTAGAAGGGGGGCACTTCACCTCAGTGCCTGGAACTTCTCGGCGGCCACCACCCGGCTTTTCCCTGCCATAGCTATGGCCCGCCTCTGGAAGGGCCGCACTTGTGGGGTCCTAAGTCACTGAGAGGAGGACACAGAGCTGGCCGGGCCTGGAAAGGCTCACAGTCTGGAGCAGTGTTCCCCACATGTTGACAACATTTGCTTCTGGTACCCTCACGGAGCTGCAGGGTTTAGGGTGGGGCATCAGACTCCAAATCAGATTCTGCCGGCACCTCCTCCCCACCCTGTTTGTGTAGACTCGGTGAGGCTGGGCTTCCAGAAGCCCCTTTCAGCCCTTTCCTGCCAGGACCCTCTGGGCTGGCTCAGAGCTCTGATGTTGGCATCTATGTCCACAGGGAGAGGGCTAGGCTGGAGTCTGGCCTCTCTACAGCCAGACAGGGGTCCTCATGCCTGGCAAGCCTGAGGCATGCTCCCTCTGGGAAGTCCCATCTTATCTTTGAGAACCAGACCCAAGACCCTACCTTTGGGACACACTGGTTCCACATGTGGCTGCTGACCCACCAGGGGAGCTGACCCACCTGTGAAGACAGGACCAAGAGGCCTGCAGGAAGCTGGCCTCTGTCCCTGGTGCTGCTCAGGGTCACAGGACACCAGGCGGCGGCACAGACACTGGGTCTGTCTCACCGGCTGGAACTTGAGGTCTCACAGGGGATTCTTTTCACCTGGCCCTTGGCATTGTGGGGCCTCCACAACGGACAGTCTCCAGGGCCCAGCACTCAGCCAGCTCCACTGCCCACGAGGGTGAAGGTGTGACTTTGGATGGAGCCGAGGGCCCGAGGGTGTGCTGTGAGCTGTGGTGGGGCCACAGCGTGGGCCATGTGTGACTCATCTCTCAGGGTGCACAGCTCTCTTTCTCAAGACCACATATTCAGCATGTGGACCCTGGAAATGCCACAAAAATGTTTCCTTGTGTGCCTTTGTCCAAACACCCCTTCCTGTGGCATGGCCCTAGAGAGGGGCTCCCCATCCCTCTGCCTCTAGCCCGCTCTCAGCCTCTGTAGCCCCTCAGAGCTTGAAGGTGTGTCTCTCCAAGAGGAACCCTTCCTGATCTGAACCAGCATCCTGGGGGCAGAGTCAAATCAAGGACAGCACAGAAAGCGGCCATCTCGGCCAACGCTTCGTCCTCACTGGTGACGGGAGTCCCTGGTGCTGGGATCCTGGCTGATGGGACAGCGTATCCTGGCTGAGGGCAGTGGAGGGAAAGGGTGGTGCCAGAGAAGGGACAGGTGGGGAGACAAGGATCACATCAATCTCTTGGAGCACCCAAGCTGCAGCCTGACACATCTCAGGGCTGCGGTCACAGCTGTGTGCTGGCTCTCGAGTCCAGTACCCGCCTCCAAGACGGTCAGCCTGACTGTAGGTGCCAGCCAACCACCTACCCCTGGGAAGGCCTCTGGACCACCTGGTGCTTGAGACAGTGGGAGATTGAGGATGGACTTGCGAAGACAGGAGAAGGGAGGCTGGTCAGAAACACAGGCCCGCCAAGGCACCCAGAACCACTTCTTGTTGGCCATAACTGATGGCCTTTAAAAGCCACAGTCCTCCCAAGCAAGCACAGAAGAAACCCAGACAAGGAAGACCCTTCTCATGGGACTGTGCTCCACGTCTCCACATAGCGGGAGTTGGAGCCTCAACCCAGCCCGTCAGAGGTTATGGACGGGTGATGGAGGAGCCATTGAAATGCAGCATAACACTGCCTCCGTTAGGCCAGCCACTGTGTCCTTAGTAAGGGACACAGTGGGAAACCCAGAGAGGGGCTCAGCCTCCGCCCTGACACAGCTGACACTTCTGGCCCATGGAGGAACATGGGACCTGGCTGGTTGCAGCGACAATTGGGTGTAGAGTTAGGAAATTATATGGACCCCAAATTTACACTTGACACCAAAATAATTTCCAGATGGATCATAACATAAAGCATAAAAATGAAGCATAAAAATGGAGCCATGAAAGTTCTAGATGAAATCAGGATAGGAAATGAAAAGGAATCTTAGCTTGAGGAAGATCCATTACTGTCTACTTCTATTTTCTGTGCAGTTTTACAAGCTTTCTCAGATGACACAGAAATGAAGAAAGTGGCAAATTTAACTACATCCTCCCACCCCCACCCTGGGCCTTTCTTTTTCTGCTTGGACAAAAGAAAAGGAAAATGACAAACTGGCAAAAATATTTATAACTCGGCACAGAAAAATGAGTAATCTCCTTACAAAGAGCTCTTACGAGCCAAGAAGAAAAGACCAATGAGTCTATCAAAACACAAACAGCCTTGCCAGAAGCCTGGCAGGACTGGCCACTCGCCGGGGCATTTTTGAGCAAACTCCTCTTCAGAATCTAGTGCCCAGGGAGGGGCTTCAGGGAAGAACCTCACCTGTGGATGGGGAGACTCTGGCCAGACGCAGGCCCGTGTCCACAGCTGTCTTCACACAGCCTGTGAGGCAATGGGATGAGCAGGTAACAGCTCCTTGCTCCAGGGTCAGTCTGCTGCAGTCTGCCTATGGCCCTGGGTCTGGGCATGGGCTGTGCTCACTCAGCTCAGGTCTAGTGTGCACACCGGATGGGGGGACCGCTCTGGCCTCTCTCCTTGTCCCCAGAGGTCCTCACATGTGTTCCCCACTGCCCCATGTCTCTCTCTCAGTCCTGGTCCTTCTTAAAAAGCTAAATCATTTTATTGGGGGCTCTTACAGCTCTTACCACAATCCATACATCCACCCATTGTGTCAAGTACATTTGTACATACTCTATGTTGCCATCATCATTTAAAAAACATTTTCTTTCTACTTGAGCCCTTGATATCAGCTCTTCATTTTTCCCGCCCTGCCCCACCTCCCTCACGAACCCTTGATAAAATATAAATTATTATTATTTTCATACCTTTTATTGCCCCCCTGTCTCACTTCACCCACTTTTCTGTTATTTGTCCCCCTGGGAGGGGATCATATATTGATCATTGTAATCGATTCTCCTTATCTCCATCCACCCTCCCTTTCTCCTCCTGTTATCACTACTCTTATTATTGTTCCTGAGGGGTTTATCTGTCCTGGTTTCCCTGTGTTTCCAGCACTTATCTGCAACAGTGTACATGTTCTGGTCTAGCCATATTTGTAAGGTAGAATTGAGGTCATGATAGTGAGGGGAGGAAGCATTAAAGAACTAGAGGAAAGCTGAATGTTTCATCAGTGCTACACTGCACCCTGAATGGCTCATCTCTTCCTTATGACCCTTCTGTAAGAGAATGTCCAGTTGTCTACAGATGGGTTTTGGGTCTCCACTCTGCTCCCACCCCCCCACCCCCTCACATTGGTATGATTTTTTATTCCTGGTCTTTGATGCCTGATACCTGATGCTATGGACACTTTGTGATCACACAGGCTGGTGTGCTTTTTTCACTTGGGCTTTGTTGCTTCTCAGCAAGATAGCCACTTGTTTACCTTCAAGCCTTTAAGACCCCAGATGCTATATCCTTTGATAGCCAGACACCATCAACTTTCTTCACCACACTTGCTTATGCACCCATTTTAGTGATTCCTCTTGGTTACATTGCCCTTGATTAAGTCCCACTGGCCATTCTATGGCCACTTTTTCTCCACCCATTTTAGTTCACTTGTTTTTCTCTTTTTCCTGGGTTGGTTGATACCCACTTTCCTTTCTCCTACCTCCTCCTCTCCCTGGACTTCGGAACCATTGGTCCCATTGTTTTCGCCACCCTCACATTGGTATGGTTGTTTATTCTTGGTCTTCAATGCCTAATACCTGATGCTATGGACACCTTGTGACCACACAGGCTGGTGTGCTTTTTCCATGTGGGCCTTGTTGCTTCTCAGCAAGATAGCCACTTGTTTACCTTCAAGCCTTTAAGACCCCAGATGCTATATCCTTTGATAGCCAGGCACCATCAACTTTCTTCACCACATTTGCTTATGCACCCGTTTTGTCTTCAGCCATCATGTTGGGTTTGCTTTGTCTTCCTTTGTTGCTTTGGTTGGCTTTCCCTTGTTTTTGTGCGTATTCATGTCACATTGGTATGATAAACAATTCAGTGGAGAAAACAATGGAAGTGATGATTCAGGAGTCCAGGGAGAGGGGAGGTGGGAGAAAGGAAGGGGGTATCAGCCAACCCGGGAACAAGAGAAGAACAAGTGAACTAAAATGTGTGGAGAAAAAGTCATAGGATGCCTGGTGGGACTTAATAAAGGGCAGTGTAACTGAAAGAATTACTAAAACCCTGATGAAGGCTGAACATGATAAAGGACAAGAGGAACGTACAAGGAAATAGAGGAAAGAACTAGGAGGCCTAAATATAGGTATATATATATATATTATACACACATATATAGTAAGTGTTTTTAATATAATGATAGGGAAATAGATCTATGTACTTATAGTTGTGTTGAGTATTAAGATAGTGGGTGGACATTGCTTATAAAAGGGCCTGGTCCATACACTCCAGAATTAGAGGGCAGACTGCCCTCAGCAGCACCATGAAGGCCCATTTCCAAAAGCGGATGTGGTGGCAGGGCCATCAGTACTCTGAGGAGGGGGAGGGGACCTCTGTGAAGTAGGGGTGTCCTTCATTGCTGCCATTGTCAGGTGCCATCAGTTGGTTCGACCCTGAACACTGCCCAGTCCTGTGCTGTCCTCACATGGTCCTTATGCCTGAGCCCATGGTGATAGCCACTGTGTCCGTCCATCTCATTGAGGGTCTTCCTCTTTGTCACTGCAGCAAGCATGATTTCCTTCTTCAGGGAGGGCCTCCCCGACCACATGCCCTTCCTCCAGAGGTGCAGCCAGACACAAGCAGGGGTCCTTGTCTCTCTCAAAGTGCTCCCTGCAGACCCACAGCCACTTCCCAGGATAGGCGGAGCTGCCTGGGCGAAGCTCCGGGGACAGGAAGCCTTTGCCTCCTCCTGAAAAGCAGCTGGTGGTTTTGAACGACTGACTGTTTTAGTCCAATTGGTCATGACTATGCCCAAACCCAGAGCTGTCCGGTAAATTCTGACTCATGGAAACCATACAGGAGAGAGCATAGCTGCCCCCGACTCCTGACCAGCCAAGATCTCTGAGGTGGAAAGCCTTTAAGAAAGCAGTCTGCCTCCTCTTTTCCCCCAAGAAGTCTCTGGTGGGCGTGATTTATGGGCAGACCTCATGGTTGGCAGTGCCATTCAGTATCCACTGCATGGCCAGGTCAGTCATGTCAATGCAGTGGAAATGAAGGTCCAGCATGAACGATGATGGAGAATGTGACATCGCCGATGGTGGAAAGAGAAGCAGGTGGTATTTGGGGAGGCAAATATTTCAGCTGGACTTGGTTTGGAGAGCAGGCTGTGGAGGCAGGTAAGAGCAAGTTTTGGATCTTTAAAGTCTACTGGACCTTAAAGCCAGTTCTGCCATGAGGACTCCAGTGGTCCTGACTCAAGCCCTAGTGCCCAGCACCGTCCCTGCATGAGAACCAGGCGAGCTGAAGGGAAGGTGGGGGAGTGGAACCACAGGGACTAGGGTATTGATGAAGAGTATTGAAGATGCCACAGATGCCCACAGAACAGACAAATCTGTCATAGGAGATGCACAGTCAGAGTGCTCCCTGCAGGGGTGGATGGCGAGCCCACCTCTCATTTCCTTTGGGCATACTGCCAGGGAGGGCATCCTGTTTGGTGAAATTCAGGGTCTGGGAGATCAAGAGGACCCCTGTGAGATGGGTGGGCATGTGCGATTGCACCCAAGCACAGCAGGGGTCACGTGGATGGTGCAGTTCAGGCCATGTTTCTCGTGTGGTCCCCAGGTGACCATGAACCTGTGTCACCTGGACGCCCACCTGAAACGCTGGGAATCTCCCCATGTGGCTGCTCGGGGACCCTCCCCTCATTTGAAACACTGTTCTTGCTGGTGCTCCAGACAACACAGCCCATTGGGGCTGAGACAGCCGTCTTGGGGCAGGTGTGTGTGTGCACGTGTGTGCGCAAATGCCCACAAACTTCCCCCTTGAGCCTGCGGTTCTCAGAGGGAAAGCAGAGACACACTGTGTCTGGAAGACCCACTTGCAGCTTCAAGAGGTCAAAGCCCTTCATTAAAAATATATTGTCGGAAGAGGAGCACCAATTATAGTGCACATGAGAGGAGCGATCAATAGGAGGAGAAGCCAACTCTTAATAAGAAGTCTAACGATGGCCAATCCTAGCAGAACTTGCATTGCGTGGCGTGATTAAGTATTTATTAAGCCCCGGCTGTGTGTGAGCAGAGGGCCAGATGAGAAGGGCGGCTGTGCCCGGGGGTGGGTGGGTTTCTGCTGGGAGCTTTGTGACCTGGTCACACTGGGTACAGCCCAGGGGGTGACCTGGTCTCTGAGGGTGCAGTCCAGAGAGCACAGGGCTGGCCTCCAGGGGGTTCCCAGGCACCTCTGCTCCTGGGTGGAGCGCTGAGCCCCGAGGTCCAGAGGAGTGTCAGTCACATCATCCCTCATTGCTGCTCCTCCACTACCGTCTGCCCCGGGGACTGGCTGCATGGCTGGGATCCTGAAGGAAGGGGCTGCACAAAGCACACTCTCCCTCCCTCTTGGCCTGGAGACGAGGAGGGAAACTCCCCAGACGGGTCACCATAGCCTCACCGAGCATGCTGCCGGGTCTGATCCCGGCCAGTCAGTGTGGGGAGAGTGACAGCTACTTGAACATTCTGAACCCCAGAGACAGTCAGCAGCCTTGACTCCCAGTGTCGCTGACAGGTCGCACAGCAGAATGCACCTGCCCAGTCTGGGGATGCCCACACCCACCGCTGTTCCTGTGCTCGAGCCATTGACGAGCCACTGGGTCTGGCCAACTCCTTGAGGGCCTTCCCTGCCCCTCTGCTCGACCAAGCTCGGCGCCCTCCCGGGGACTGGCCTCTCCTGGCAGCATGTTTAAGGCATTGAATCTCACCCTCCTCGCCACTGAGGAGCACTCTGGCAGTACCTCTTTTTAGACAGGTGGGCTTCCCGTCTAGCCACCACGGTACTTCCCGTGGTGTCTCCAAGCACACAGCTCATAGGCACCTCTTCTGAGGGCTCAGGTCAGGCGCACTGAGGCCTCACAGGAACACCTTTGCTTTACAACCTCTAGAGCAGGGGTTTGTGCCTTCCTTTCATCCAGCTCCTTATGTGGTAGTGACCCCCCAACCATAAAATTATTTTCATTGCTACTTCATCACTGCAATTTTGCTACTGTTTGAATCAGGCGGCCCTTGTGAAAGGGTCTTTCAATCCCCAAAGGGGTCTTGACCTACAGGTTGAGAACTGTTGCTCTGGAGTTCTTGGGCAGCAAATTTCCCTCATTCAACTCAGTTTTTGCTGCCTTGACTGGGTTCAAGCAAGAAAAACTCCTTGACAATGTCAATCTTTGCTGCCTTTATCATGCTTCCCACTGGTCCAGTTGTGAGGGTCTGAGTCTTCCTGACTTGGAGTTGTGGTCCACACTGCAGGCTGCAGCCCTTGATCTTCACCAGTGACTGTGTGTCCTCTGCCTTACGAAGATTGTTAACAGACCTCCTTCCAATTTGATGCCATGTCCTTCTTCCTTCCGCCAGCTTTCCTGATGATTTGCTCAGCATACAGATCCAATAGGCATGGTGAGAGGAGACAATTTCTTGATCTTAAACCGGGCAGTAAGCCCTCTCCTGCTCCCACATGCCCCCTTGAGGCAGAAACAAGTGACCAAAACGATGTGTTTGGGTCCCGAGCTCTCCTTGGCTGTGTCTTGCTTGTCAGGAGCCGTCTTTCTGGGATTTTCTGCTTTGAGCAAGATCCCTCTGACATCAGCAATGCTGTCCCTAGTGCCATGTCCTCTTCTGAGCCGGCCTGCACCCCTGGCAGCCTTGACTCAGGTTGTCTCTTGTCCCAGCCCCTGGGCATCCTCTCTGGTCCTGAGAATTGGATGAGTGGGCCGCCAGTGGTGGGCCAGGGAGGTGCGTTCTCCCTCATTCCACCAACAAAGCACCTTCTCTGGGGCCCCAGAGAGAGAACGCATGGTTCTCATGCACACGCCTGGCCTGGTGATGCCCACACCCTGTGTACCCAAAGAGCATAGGCACTGGCCTCTTCCTGTGCCACTTCCCTGCTGCCACCTCCATCCTCGTAACCCAACCAGAACTGAGCAGTATCTTTGGACAAGAGACAAGAGGAAAATTGCGGCCTTCATGTGGCTATAGTTCCTTTTAGGCAGGTTCATACCACCCCCTTCCCAGAATGCACTGTGGAGGACAGCACCAAAGGTACAGCCCTGGGAGAGCGGCAGGCCTGAGAGACCACAGGGGAGCAAGCCAGGAGCGAGAGTGAGAGTGAGCATCACATCCTGGCCCACCAAGCCTCACAGACGATATTCCTGCTTGGAGCAGCCAATGCAGAGAGGACTGGCCTCACCAGGAGACACGATGGCCCCTCACTGACCCACAGGGGACAGCACTGGAGACACAGTGAGGGAACTCTGCTGGTCTAACTCCCCCCTTCCACCCCCCTCCACACCCCCCCCCCCCCCCCCCCCCCCCCCCCCCCCCCCCCCCGCCTTCCCAACATCGGAGTGAAGCACGGAAGGAGGGCAACAGAGCAGTGACGTCCCCAAGCAATCCTGGAAACAGGCTTCAGGGGGCAGGGTGTGGCACTCCCCAGACCTGACTGGGAAACATGCAGAAGGGTCAACGGACAGAACTGAAGCTATTTATAGGCCTTCTTTCCCCTCTTATGTCTATCCATTTAGGATAGGCAGGATAACCAATCCAGAGGAGAAAACAACAGGGCCATTGGCTCTGGGGGCACATGGAAAATGAGAAGGTGGAAGTAAGGGAGGGTGAAGCCAATAAACCCAGGGTCAAGGGAATGATTAAAGATCTAACATTGATGGTGAAGAGGGTATAGAATGCTTGGTGGGGTTTGATCAAGTGCAATGTAGATGAGAGAAGGTACTGTGAACCAAATGAAGGTTGAGCATGGTAGCGGGACAGGAGGAAGATAGCAAGAAATAGAGGAAAGAACTAGGAGATATTCACAGAGGTATAAATACAGGCATCACACATGTAAATATATTAATATGTAACAATAGGGATATAGATCTATGTATATTTATCTATCAGTTAACGATCAAGAGAACAGATGGGCATTGGGTCTCTATAAAGTACCCCTTCAACACAAGGACACTTTGTTCTAATAATTTGGCATTCTGTGATGCTCACCTTCCCAATATGACCACTGAAGTAAAAATGGGTGCATAAGCAAATGTGGTGAAGAAAACTGATGGTGCCTGGCTATTACAAGATCTAGCATCTTGGAGTCTTAAAGGCTTGAAGTTAAACTAGTGGCCATTTAGACGGGAAACAACAAAGTCTACATGGAAGAAACACACCAGCCTGTGTGATCACGAGGTGTCAACGGGATCAGATATCAGGCATCAGAAGACCACAAACAAACAAACATAGAGATTCAAATGATGGGGATCTATACACAATTGGACATTCCCTCACACAGGGTCACAAGGAAGGAATGAGTCAGCCAAGGTGCAATATCTCACTGATGAAACAGGCAACATTCCTCTAGTTCTTTAATGCTTTCTCTCCCCAACTATCAAGACCTCAGCTCTACTTTACAAATTCAACTGGACCAGAGCATGTGCACTGGTACAAATAAGAGCTCGTGCCACACAGAACTCAGGGCAGATAAACCTCTCAGAACCATAATGGGAACAGCAATATCATGAGGGGAGAGGGAAGGTGGGGCAAGAAGAGAGACAAATAGGGAACTGCCTAATGGTGGGCGTATGGCCTCCCCCCCCCCCCACTCCACCAGGTGACAAACAAAGGGTGACAGCAGATGGTGTAAGATATAAAATAGTAATAATTTATAATTATAATTTATAATTATTACAGGGGTCCATAAAAGTGGGGGTTTGGGGGAAGGAGGTAGGGAAAAAAGACGAGCTGATATCAAGGGCTCAAGCAGAAAGAAAGTGTTTTGGAAATGATGACAGTGTTTGATACAAGTTTGATACAATCGATGTATGGATTGCTATAAGAGCTGTAAGAGGCCCCAATAGAATGGTTTATTAATGTAAAGAGAAAGAAAGAAAGGTTCATACCAGACTCATCCCAAGGGCCCTGGTGGCTGAGTGGTGATGAGGGGTCAGCTAGTTGTAGGGTCAGCAGCGGAATGACCAGATGGGGTCTTCTACCCCAGCAAAAAGTTATCATCTCAGGAACCCACAGGCACAGTTCTCCCCTGTCCTAGAGGGTGGCTATGCATCTTAGTGGCAGTGATGGAGTAGGAGATGACAGATGTCTCAAATGTCTGGCTCTCCCAAAATGTCCTTCTGCTCTATCCCTCCCCATCCTGGGTTCTGAGACTGGCTGCAATGTCCCACAGGAACTCAGGAGACTTGGGGGAGTGGCTTACGTGGTGGGAGGGTGCTGCCCAGTCCCAAACCTGAAGGCCAGGCAGAGCAGGTGCAGAGCCAGGAGCCAAAATGTCCCAAAGTCATAGCACATCCTTTTCTACCAACACACTGTCAGGAAACAGGTCAGGCTGCCGGCCGTTACACCACTCATGAAAACAAAGGGGGTGTCTTCATCACACCTCTACTAAGGTTGAGTCTCAAGAGTGTGCTCAAGGAAACAGAGGGTGTGTCTACTGAATCAGGCCTGAGACCGCCCTCCCACATGGGGGGCCACGCAGCATGAGGAGGTCTAGCTAGAAGTCCTATTTGCTGACTGCACCTCCCCTCCCCCTCAAGTCGTTCACAATCAGGGGTGGAGGGGGTCCAGGGGAGGGCAGAGGGCATGGCTCTTGTGCAGTGAGGAGAGACCTGGAAGGACAGCCCCCCTCGCCACGCCCTTAGCTCATGGCCATGGCTTTGGATCTGCTAGTGACTCTGAAAACCTGACGGCCCCCGAGGCGAAACTGACTCTCGGTGGCCCTATAGGACAGGGGAGGGCTGCCTCTGTGAGGAAGGCTGCCAGGCCGTAATGCTCGGGGGTCGAGAGCCTCCTCTTTCTCCCATGGAATGGCCAGTGGTTGCAGGTTCGTCGCCCAGCTCAGCACCAGGGCTCCTGCTGATGCCGATCAGGACAATATTCTCCATGGCTGTTTCCTTTCACAGCCTCCTCTCAAGGAACCCTGGTGGTGTAGTGGTTGTCAATTGGGCTGCTAACTACAAGGTCAGGAGTTCAAAACCACGAGAGAAGGAAGATCTTTCTATGCCTGAAAAGAGTTACAGCTTCAGAAACCAGGGGTGGGGGTGGGAGCAGAACTCCCCTGCCCTATATGGCTGCTGTGAGGGGGCTGTGGGTGAGAGCACCCTTCTCAGGAGAAACTCAGCATGTCAGCTTGCAGGCCCGGAGACGCTGGGAGAGGGAGGTGCTGCAGCTGTACTTTATGGGCCCTGTCCCGAGGGATGCTTATGGTAATAGCATGTCAATCTCCCCAAGTCTCACAGCCAGGGAGGGACGTGCTAAGTACACAGAAATAAACAAACAAGTCTCAGAAAGTTAAGTTGCAAACGTTTTTTGCAAATATAAAGTGGGTGAGCGATTGTGTCCCGGGGGCATGGAATTAACTGCACCGTGATAATTTATATTTTATGTGAGTTTTATTTTTATACACCTGCTTTTCTTTGCAATTCATGAAAAACCATATTGATATCAAAGCAATTGTGCTGTCTGTCACACAGCCCATGATCCTGACGGGGCCTCCATGTCGCTGGGGCACTACACGGTGACAACGTGCTGATTAAACACCCTGTTTGTAGGTCTGATACACGCCCTCCCCCTTCAGCTGGGGAGCAGTGACCTGTAGCGCAGGAAAAGGGATGAGCTTGTGTGGCAAGCTTGTGAAAGAATAAGCCACGCTGCCCTCTGTGTGGCTACTCCAGGTCCGTCTGACCCCAGAAGGCTGCAACTACTGGTGCCCGGCGTCGGAGGGTGAGGGCCAACCTCTCCCCCTCCATCTGGGTCTTTCCAGTTGCCAGCTCCTTCTCCTGGGGAGCTACTGTGGTGATTGCAATCCAGCCTTGGGGTGGGGGTGGGGACTGAGCTTTGGGACTGCTGCCCCACAGGGCTCTGGTATTAATTATGAAAGCCCGCACCAACTCCACTGCTGGAGTGGACTCTGACTCACAGGGACCGGCTAGGACTGAGCAGAACTGGCCCCCAGGGTCTCCCAGGCAGTCATCTCTGCAGAAACAGTCTGCTTCATCCTTCTTTCCCCTAGCAGCTGGCAAGAGTCCGAGGGCAGGTCATGCCTGTGAGCTTCCTGCATTCAGTGTCATTGCCTGTGCTTCATGCATCCGGAGAGGAGCTGACTTACGGATTTGTGTTCTGCACTTGGCTGGGATGCTTTCTTCATATATAGTCACCCTTAATATAACACTCTCTCTTATACATATATGAGTTTCTGGGGGGTTGTTTCTCTAGTCTACCTGGATCAGCACATCAACAGTTGCCCCAGCTCTGGGAATTCCTTCCAGACTCTGACTTGACATCATTTCTTGAACACCTTTTCACGTGTGTACTTGCACATATGTCTGCCCATCAACACACACACATTCACAGAAACACACATGCACACGTATGAATACTCACATGCACATGGTCACATGTGCAAGGCACACACATGCAAACAGCACCCATGAACACATGCACACACATACACAGATAAGCAAGACACCTCAGACATGAATATATGAGGGCAGGATGGAACCACCCTGTGGGTTTCTGAGACGGTAACCCTGTTCAAACTCTCCTTTATCTCCTGCAGAGCGGCTGGTGGTTTCGAACTGCTGACTTTGAGATTAACTTGTCCCCGCTGTGCCAGGGGCCCCAGGGTATTTCTCTGGGGACTCACACCTCCTCCCCACAGGTGACCTGTTTGCACCACCCAGAAGATGGCTGGCCAGCCCTGTCTCCACAGCTGACCTGTCTTCGGCCTGGGAGTTCAGCCCATGGGCTGGGCTGGCAGGGCATCGTGTCCAGTGTGGAGGGAGCAGATGGGGACATGGTGCATGTGAAGAGACACAGTGGGGAGAAAACCACACCCCAGAGACAACCCAGTGTCTCTAGGGACACAGGGAAGGCTCATCTCCTTACCCGACTTCCTGTCTCCAAGGAGCCCGTTGGCAGAGTGGCTATGCTCTGGGCTGCTCTCTGCAAGAGCTGCCGGAGCACCCACCCCCAGCAAGGGTAGCAGGCTTGGGAACAACCCCCAGGGGTTGTTCTGCCCAGACCTGCAGGGTCCCCAGGAGCAGGCGAGGGCTCGACGGTGGGGAGGAGTTTGGTGGAGGTTTCCACTGCCTCGAAGTGCAAACCTGGAGCTCTGAGCCCAGAGTCTAGGCGAGGCCTTCAAGCTGGGGCTCTCTTTGGGACCAAGGTCTGGAGTCTCTGCCCAGAGAGCCCAGGCAGAGAGCCCAGGCAGAGAGCGGGGGTCCTTTCCAGCAGCACCTTCTCTAGGACAGGCACTAACTCTCTGAATCCCCCAACGTCCACTATCTCCTGACTCCACTGTCCTGTGGACTTCTTGAGCACCTCAGAAAACCAAGCCTGGACACACTGACAGTGCCTTGTTTGTCTTTGGGGAAGTTATGGGGGAAGGGGGGAGAGGGAGTTGTGGAGGGAGGGAGGCAAGCTTGCTGGGCCCAGTCTTGAATGGGGAGCCTGCTTCCCACCGAGTCTGGGACTGAAGGCAGGAAGGCAGGTCCCTGCCCACTCATACTGCCCACATGGGCGGACTGAGCCGCAGGTGCCCCCCTGTCCTGGGACCATGACTTCTCCCTGCTGGGGAAGCAGAGCACCGGGGGCTGAGCCCTGATACCCTGATGTCTGACCCAGAGGCCCGTGGCATCCCCAGGGTCTGCTGGGGGTGGGGGTGGGCTGTGTGGTCAGGGGCTCAACACAGCCCCCGCTAGCCATTACATCATCCACCCCTCGCTAAGAGGATTTTCAGCAGGCTTGGCTTCGTTATTAAAATAGTAATTAATTTTTTCCTCTCCACAAAGCCGCGGCCCTTGGCGGGGTGAGAGCAGCCCGCCTTTGAAAGCAGCTTCTCGGGACGCGGCGGCCGGGCGGCCGGGCAGCACACATGTCCCCAGTAAATGTGATTAAGGCAGGAGCAGCACAAAACCCCCGCGCAGAAAATGAATTCCGTTTCCAGAATAAGAAGTTTGATAAAGTTGTGCAATGCTTCAATGACAACACATAATAGAGGGCCGGGGTTGATCCGCAGGAAGGATCAGTGAGTGACCACAAAGGTCTGTGTGTTCCCAGAGCGGGACCATCTGCTGCCCAGAGCACTCCGAGCGAGCCCCGGCCGCGCGCGGCATTCCGGGCGGAGGCATCCCCTGGCCAGCGGGCCCAGCCCAGCTCTGCTCCGGCTACCAAAGGCCCCCGCCAAGCCCTGGTGAGCCCCAGTGGCCAGCTGCCCGCAGTGTCCCTCCTCTCTCAGGTAGCTCCTCTCACCCACGGGGGCCGGGTCCAGAGTGACCGCCCAGTTTCCATCCGGAGAGGCTGTGGAGTGACTGTCTTGCGGGTGTTCCGAATCGCTCTGTGCAGCTTTTCGGCTGCCATCAGTAGAGGAGCCGGTTGCCAGGACTTGCTAGCACAGTACTTCTGAACGGGCAGCGGTCAGGGCCGAGCAGAGGGTCAGAGTGAGCTAATGTTCCTGCCCTGCTGCCCGCAGCTGTCTGCTCTGGATACAAGAGAGTCAACGTT
>PVJH01015010.1:34389-55131 GCA_004026705.1 Nesogale talazaci | reverse complement strand
AGAACAAAGTGTTCTTGAACCAAGGAGATACTTGAGTGGAGGTCCAATGCCCATCTGTTGTCCTACTACTAACCCTATAAGTATACACATTAATCTCTTTCCCCATCCTCACTTATAAATATATGCCCCTATGTACATACCTGTATTTGAACCTCTATAAATGTTCATTATCCCCCAGTTCCTTCCTCTATTTCCATTTACTTCCCTCTTGTCCCACTATCATGCTCACTCTCTCTTTGGGTTTCAGTATTTTTTCTTTGTTACATTAGTCTTAATCAATCCGTATTGGTTTTCTCTCACCCACCTTGTCCCTGCAATTTGTATCAATTTGTATCAATTGTTATTCCCTTTTTCCTGGGCTGGTCGACATCACAACCTTTCCCCCTCCTCCCCCTCTTCAATATCCCCTACCCTGGAGCCATCAGACTTGTCATTTTTACCTCCAACCTCTTTGTCCAGTCTATCCTGTCTAGATAGACCTGTAGAGGTAGCAATATGTACAAGAAAGGTCTCCTAAAATGGAGCAACTTGAGCAAATAAAACAATGATAACAACAGCAAGAAACCCCCTCAATGTACTATACAATATGTAACAGAATAATAAAAATAATAGCAATATAAGAACCTGTATAAAGTTCAAGGTCTGTTGTTGACCTCCTAGAGTGACCCCTAGTTGAGTTGGATGGGGTGCCAATACCCTGGCCCCAAAGCATATCCTTGTCACTCCATCTGTGACTCTATGCTCTGCTGCACACTCTTAGTGCTTTACATTGGTGTGGTTGTGTCCAACAGGGTATAATCTTGACCCCGCTTCTTCTTCCTGACCCCAATAGACCTTGGGTCTGCAAGGGTAGCCATATTTCTTAATGGGGCTGGCCGTGCAGTCCTCTTTGTGCAGTAGCTGTTCTGAGTGAGATTTTCGTCCTGAAGGCTCGGTGGGCCAGGATGCACGTCATTCTCTCTTCCTCCTCTTTCATTTGTTCTCATGTGCTCTGGTCAGGTTTATTTCACGCCCCAAGCTTCAGCTTCAGTGCTGGCCTCCAAGGCAACTTCCTCTGGTAGAGAGGTGGCTGCCCCTATAGTTGGGGTTGGGGTTGTGTGTGCAATTTTCTTTTAGATCAGGATTCTTCTTTCGAGTCTTTTATTAAAGCATCCAGCAGTGATTGAGCTCACCACTATCCAGTTCTTTGAGTCTCATATGTTAGTCACACACTCTATATTCTTCCTCCAATTTCTGGCTCGAAGGAACCTCGTTGGCACTGTGAGGTAAGCAATGGACTGTTAACCACAAGGTCAGTGGTTTAAACCCACTGACTCCTCCATAGGATAAAGATGAAATTATCTGTTCCCGTAAAGATTTACAGTCTCAAGACCCTCTCTTGGACCACTCTGAATTGAAAATGGATGAGTGATGTGGTGGATTCTGTGTTGATCCTGGTAGATTATAGAAACAAATTCATAAACACGCATATGCTGCATATAAAGGAGAGATTTATATACTAGAGGAATGGAACATTGAGAAAGCATTCCAACGCAACCCAATCCAAGCCCACAAGTCTGATATTTGCCCATATGTCCAATACGAGTCTAAAGTCTTCTTCAGATTCATGAGCCACATGCAATGACACCAGGACAATCACAGGCCAGTTTGTGCAGAGTCTTATGTATCCAGTGGTGGTAGAAGCATCTCAGCACAGCCACGGGTCTCTGTCTTCTCACACCTCTCAACACTGGCAGGAGTCTCTGCGTAGCTTTTCTGGCTTCAGATGATTGGTTCCATCAGGGTAAGCCCATGTGACTTCTCCTCACAGGGAGTCAGCCTTGTGTCTTGCAACAGAACGTCTCTAAGGGACTGAGTCGTGAGTCTCTCACCTCCTAGGGGAAAATATAGCCAGATTTCCCAGAATTCTCAGGAGAAAGCTCTCCAGATTGACAAACTAGACTCCACCCCTGCATTCCCAATCCTGAAATTGACACCAGCTTACTGACTGCCACAGATTCCCGTTACTTTTTTCTCTGTTGTTCCAGGTAAATAGAGACCAATTTGTGTGCCTTGGATAGCCTCCTCCAAACTATTAAGACCCCACTATGCAACAAACTAGAAGGCAAAACAAAAACACTAAACATTATTTCAAGACAATTACGTGGTATACACTCATATAGCTGTAACCTGAAACCTCCAAACCAAGACATCAAATCCCAAGAGGTGTTTGTATATAAGCAATCTCAACAGGAGCTCTTTAGTTGTGAAAATCTGTCAGAAATCTGCTACAAATTTTTAGAATACATTTTGACAACAATATACTCTTAATTTCAGATATATTTTTTATTCTAGAATTTCCACTTTTAATTTTTAGACTTTTCATTCTTCAGCTGAAATCTTCTATGTTGTCATCTAATTTATCAAATATATTAATTAAAAACTATTTTAAATGTATGGCGCACAACTCCAGTATCTGGTTTGATATGAGTCTGTTTCTTAGTGTCTGAGTTCCTCACTCCCCCACTCCCACCCCCTGGTTTTATCACTGATCTGACTGCTAAGTTTCAAGTGAATGCGTGACATTAGCATAATTAAATATGGAGCTATTTTTAAACTCTAGATTTTATTGTCTTCCTTCAGAGATATGAAAACAAAATTTAAAAAGAAGATAACCTGAGGGATTGAAAATAGGATGATTACGAAGAGTATTAAAAGTTATTCAAAATGTTGAAGATCAGAGTAAAGAAAGTCCAAAATGATGTACCAAAGAAAACAGAAAGTAAAGAGATACAATATTTCTCAAAATTGAAGGAAAATTTGAATTTTCAGATTGAAATGATGCCTCATATACCCAGAACATTTAATGTAAAAGATTTAACATTGTGTCAGACAGGGTTCTCTAGAGAAACAAAACCAGGACACTATAAATTTTATGTATAGTTATATAGATAGAAAGATATCTAATATAAGAAATAAACAGTTAGCTAATCTATAAAGCAGTAAAAATGGCTCCATGTAAGACAGCTGATACATTGGCAGGCGTTGGAATCTTGAGGGTTTCGGAGTAGTCCTCCGTAGAGCCATTCAGGCTATCTGGCTGCAGGCAACAAACTGTAAGGCAGGTCAGTAGTCAGCCAGATGGCAGGGCCTGATAGTCCCCAGCTCAAGAGATGTATATTCCAGTAGCATAGTGAAGCAGGGCTTAAAGGAATCTCAACTTACAATGACACAGTCAATATATAAGGTGTCCCATAGGAAGTGTAGCTTGCAAATCGAGGCACATGACAAGCAAGGAAGCTGGCTGGTTCAGAGATCCAAGAGCAAGAGAGAAAGGCAAGGTTCACCAAGCCATTTATATCTCTGCCCTTCAATTAATCTCACATATGCTCACATATCTCACAACATTGGTCATGTTGGCACAACAAACCTATCTAACACAAGCATTATGAAACATCAATGCAGGAGACATAAAGAAAAGATCCTTTAAACTTCCAGAATTAAGACAAACAGAACAAAAACCCACAAAGGATTAAGAATAAGAATGACACTTGAGTTCATAAGAAACATTAGAAAATGATAGACCAGCAAAAATCTAAGCATAATTGATTTTCAACTTAGAGTTCTGAACCCACCCAATCAGTCGAATGAATACAGAATATAAAGATATCTGAATATTTGCAAGATATCAAAATTTTAATTTATTTACATCCTTTCCCTGAAAACTTCCTGAACAGTGGTTCTCAACCTTCCTAATGCCATGACCCTTTAATGCAGTTTCTTATGTTGTGGTGACCCCCAACTATAAAATTATTTTCATTGATACTTCATAACTATAATGTGCTACTGTTACCTGTGAAAGGGTCATTCAACCCAAAGAGGTCACCACCCACCAGTTGAGATCCACTGATCTAGAAGATGTTCTCCACAAAAATGAAAAAATAGATCAAGAAAAAAAGAACATATGAGATCCAGTAAACACATGATTTTATTCAGAAGAAAGGCAAAGGTAATTTCCAGGATTACAGTCAAAAGAATCTACAGTGTGGCATTTGAGCATTTAGTCTCGATTTTAACAGGAAATAAAAACTGGGTAGACATTGTCAGAAAGGGAATCACTAAAACAGAAAGAGTCTCATGGAGTGTGATGTATCTGACTATAAAAATAAAATAACGGGGGATATTAGAGAACTGCTATGGAATTTGGGAGGAATTATGTTCCATACATAGAAAACCCATGTCAAAAAAAAAAAGCAATGACAAGGACCAACTCCAAGAAAAGCAAAAGTTATACAAGAAAAGCAACGTATTCCTAGTTCATATATGTAATGGGTTTATAGATGCAATACATGACTCATATATACCATATTTGTTGGACCATAAGACTCACTTGTTTTTCCCAAAAAGTAGGGGAAAAACGAGGGTGCATCTTATCTTTCGAAGGTGTGGTACCCCCAGAACATTTGTTTATGATTCCATGCACCCATTTCCTGTCTTCTGCTATATGTATGCTAAGGATTGCTGTGTGTTTGGGGGAAATCCCGCCTCCTATAGTCTCAATGTCAATCAGGTTAGTTAATGAAAATGATGATGTTTCTTAACACCACTGTTGAGTTTACGCTGTTAAATATTTTCATATTTTGCTTTATTTTAATAAATATTTTAGTATATTGGTACTATTTGGCTCAGAATTTTTTTTCTTCTTTTCCTGTTCTGAAACTGGGTGCGTCTTATGATCTGAAAAATATGGTAGTCATGTCAAATATTGAAAAATTACCTAAAAATTATGAAAACTCATATTAAGAAAAAGCAGGGAGAGGAAGAGAAGACTGTGTAGGGAGATTGAGTGTGTTTGCAAAATGGAATCTTCTTTTTCCCAAAATAGGATGAAGTAATATCATATTATTTCTCTGCATTTACATGGAGAGATGTAAATACTAGAAGATGTAGATGAAGCATTTGAAAATAACTGCTTCTGGGTTATGGGTTTGGAGATACATAGGACAGGAGGCCAGCAGTAGGGAAATTATTATTTTTTATTATACATACTAAATGTTTGTGCAAAATTTCATTTAAAACTTAATTTTTAAAAAGGTATTGTAACCTGTCAGAGGTTCCAAGAACAAGCCAGTGGGCCTCAGATTACAGAACAGCTGAAAAGAATCCTTATCAGTGCAACAGCTCAGATTATCAAAATTATTCTGAACATGTGTAGAAGTATGCCATGGTTCAGGTTACTGCAGAGCATAACAGGGTATTTCTCACTCAGTTTCCAATACTTGATCTTGTCCAAGTACTTAACCCTATCTCTATGCTTCAGTTTCCTCATCAGTAAAGTGAAGATACTAATTGTTCCTTCATTAAGTAAAGTATTAGTATTATATTCCCAATGAAAGCATAATGTCTCTAAGCTAAGTGCATCTAAGAGAATTTAAATTGGCGTTGCAGTGCCTAAAGACCTAGGTTAATGTTCCCATGGTCCATTGCCATGATCATTTACCAACTTAGTGTTTTGGTGTGAGTCCTGAATAGCTGTAAACATTGTTTCCTCATTAATTGAGGTAAGATCGTTGTGAAGATCCAGTCAAATGCAAACATATCAGGGAAAGATGTAAAGTGTAGTAGAGCATGCAAATGTGAAGTATTTGTTAAGTGCCTCTCATAAGAAGCTCAGTTCAGTCCAGGATGCGCTCAGTCCCTGCTTTAAGGAGCCCACGGTCTCCGGCAGGGGGATAAATGTTAACAACTGGTGAGAACATCCATCAGGCGCTTAAAGACCAGTAGAAGGTAGAGTCAGAAGTGCTCACTCCTTATTGGGAAAAGCCATTTGTCCAGACATTTGGTTTTCTCAGACTGGCGAAGTTCTCAAAAGAAAACTTTTGAGGGTTACTATGGAATGTCAACTTTTGAATTTGCCAAAACAAAGCACAAGAACAGACAAATAGAAACTATAGTCTGCTTGTATGAAAAGACATTTAAACACACACACACAGAGAAGACCTTTTGGGGGTATCATTTTATTGGGTGCTCATACAGCTCTTATCAATATACATCCATACATCCATGTGTCAAGCACATTTGTACATCGTGTTAAACAGAAATCTCTAGAGGAAAAAACCCAGGACACTAATAATTTTATATATATATATATAGGTATAAATAGATATCTAACATAAGAAATAAAGTTAATTAATTTATAAAACAGTACAAATGGCTCTGTGCAACCCACTTCTGTGAGACAGCTGTGAGATACTGGCAGTCCTTCAAGTCTTGAGGGCTGCAGGATAGTCCTTTGTAGAGCAAGCTATCTGGCTACAGACAAACAGCAAGGCAAGTCACCAACAGTCAGCCAGACGACGGGGTCCGACAGCCCCCAATCCAAGAGATATTCCAGTGGTGTGGTAAAGCAGGGCTTGAAGGAACCTTAGCCTACAGCAACACGGTCCACAGATTAGGTGCCCCATGGGTAGTGTAGCTTGCAAATTCAGGCACAGAACAAGCAAGGCAACTGACTGCACGCTGGTCTGAAGATACAAGAGCAAGAGAGAGCAAGGCAAGGTTCACCAAGTCATTTATATCTCCGCCCTTCAATTAATCTCATATGCGTTCATTGGCCATGGTGGCACAACAAACCTACCTATCGCATATATATGTTGCCATCATCATTTTCAAATCATTTTCTTTCTACTTGAGCCTTTGGTATCAACTCATTTTTCCCCTCCCTCTCCCACCCTCCCGTCATGAACCCTTGATAATTTATAATTTTTTTTCATGTCATACACTGACTGATGTCTCCCTTCAACCACTTTTCTGTTGTCTGTCCCCTTGGGAGGGGGTTATATGTAGATCATTGTGATCAGTTCCCCTTTCTGCCCCCATCTTACCCTTACCCTCCTGGTATTCCTTCTCTCATTTGGGGTCCTGAGAAGTTTATCTGTCATGGATTCCCTGCGTTGCAAGCGCTTATCTGTACCAATGTACATGCTTTGGTCTAGCCATCTTCGTAAGGTAGAATTGGGGGTCATGATAGTTGGGGAAAAGAAGTATTAAAGAACTGGAGGAAAATTGTATGTTTCATCAGTGCTATGCTGCATCCTGACTAGCTCATCTCTTCCTTGTGACTCTTCTGTAAGGGGATGTCCAATTGTCTAGAGATGGACTTTGGGTCTCCACTCTGCACTCCCCCCATTCACATTGGTATGCTTTTCTGTCCTGGGTCTTTGATGTCTGATACTTGATCCCATCAACACCTCATGATCATACAGGTTTCTGTGCTTCTTTCATATGAACTTTGTTGCTTCTCAGCTAGATGGGTGCTTGTTTATGTTCAAGCCTTTAAGATCTTAGACGCTATAGCCAGGCACCATCAGCTTTCCTCACCACATTTGTTCATTCACCCATTTTGTCTTCAGCAGTCATGTCTGGAAGACAAGCATCACAGAATGCCAGATTTTTATAACAAAGTTTTCTGGCATTGAGGGAATATTTGAGTAGAGGTCCAATGTCATATGAAAGATCTTAATCTCAGAATAAAGGCTGCCAATTTTACCACAGAAAAAGAAACATTACAGCCTGTGTCAATATCTGTCCATAGACTGGATTTCACTTACTTTCGGATGGATCATACTTCCTTTAAAAATTGCATGGGTACTCTGTACTTGCCCCCATGAAGAAGTCACTGAACATGTGAGTGCTATACCAAAGTGTGGTGAGGAACTCAGATGGTGCCCAACTGCCAGAAAGAGTTGTGTCTGGGGTCATAGAACAAGCACCCATCTAAGTGACAGTCAAGTCCACGTGGAAAATGCACATTAGCCATAGGTGATCCAAAGATTGTAAACAAAATCCAAGTCTGGCAGAAGACTGTGGATGGCAAAGCCAAAAATCCATTTGCAAGGTCCCCACATAATTTAAACCTCCTGAGAATTGCCCCTCCCACCCCACCCCTCCTCTCCAACCATTGAGATGACGTAAATAACCTTGCTATCAGACAGAGTGCATTGGAAAGTTGACTAATGCAGATGTATTAGGTTAAAATTTAACACTTTATCATTTGTTCTCCCTTTTGATTCACTTTAACTTTGTTCTGGTTTTTATTGTTTTCTGTTCTATTTCTTTGCTAGGTTCAGTAATTCATTGCAGTAGCCACGCAGAACTCACAGACAGTACTCACAGTTATGGGGTTAATTTGAGCAATAATGCTCAGAGATGCTCAGGGATTTCTGAGACGATAGCCTTTAGTCAGCTACTAGGTCAGAAACGGAATTCACCCCCGTGGCTCTTCAACCAAATAACAACCATGTCTCTGAGGGAAAGACCAGTCTCCAGTAAAAGATGTCATGCTTGTTAGAGTGAAGGAGCAGCAAAAAGGAGGAAGGCTCTTGATGTGACAGATTGACACAGTGGATGTCACCATGGGCTCAGGCCATTATGAGGACTCTGAGGATGGCTCAGGGCACACAATGCTTCCTTCTGCTGTCACTGAGTCCAAACTGACTTCACTGCACCTAACAACAACAACACAATCTGAACAGTTACACTGGGAACGTGCACAGGTCTGAGAGTGATCAACCACGTCGGATCAAAATGGCAGCATTTACCCACAGTCGGAGTTCAGAAGGAAGAGGGAAGGATGGAAACAGGAAACATGAGGAGGAAGTGGGATAAATAATGTTACATTGTGACTATTGCAATCAGTGGCATGAAACTGAAAAAAACATGTTTGAAAACTTTTGAATAGAAAATGTGTCTGATGTATAAACACACACCCAATTCACATAAAAACTGTAGAAGAAGAAGAAAGAAAAAGAGAAATACTCAGGACGCAGTTCAAGCAAGACAGAATCCTCTCACCTGTGCCTCCATGCACACTTTCCTGTGCCCTTCACCCTGACATTATAAAGCTCCGATTGCGCCCAAGAACTGCTCAAGGGCACCTCCTTCCCTCAGCAAATCTCCTGCATGAGGGCATTTACTTTCTGGCCCCAAAGGCCTGAAACCAGTCACTCACTCGGCTGCCTCCAGTCTCCCGGGTCTGCGCCTTCTGCTGCTTCTGCTGCTGCCTTTTCTCTGCCACTGCCTCTAGTGTTCTCTTGTGTTAACAGCTCTCCGTTTCCTAGATCAAAGACATTCAGTACATGGACCTTTGGTCCAAAGGGCACACTTAATTCTGGCTCTTCTTTCTTGATGGTAGCGAGATCCCCATTTCTGTCTCTAGGATGACTTGTTTTAAACCTAGTGAGATGGCAAAACTAATCAATTCCCTCATTAGGGTTTGTTGTTTGCATGGTCTCAACCCACAAGAGTGTGATGTACCTTATTTACATTATTCGCAAGCCCACTCCATCCCCTTAGTGCCACAAGCGCTGCGTATTTGTGTAGTCTTACCTAGTCATTTGGTGAGAGTCAGAACAACTGCAGCTAACCTAAAAAGAATCATAAGTTCACTGTTGAGGAATCAATTCTGATTCACAGTGACCCTATAGGACAGAGTAGAACTTCCCCATGGGTTTCCAAAACTGTTCATTTTTACAGGAGTAGAAAGTCTCATCTTTCCTCCTCAGAACAGCTAGTGGGTTCAAACTGCTGACCTTGCAGATAGCAGCCTGACTGATAACCCATTATGCCACCAGAGAGGCCAGGTTACATAATTCACTATATCGGACTAGCTTAGAGGTGTGAACTTTCCGACTGCATCTCAAAAGAAAAATATTAATTTTTCAAGCAATAAACATAAACAGAAAGAGAATGCATTTCAGGCAAAGGGAAAAATAAGTACACTCACTCCTTACTGATCAACAGGGCTAGTTTCCAAAGACTAGACCATTATGTGAAAATCAGATTTATGAGAAATGAAGGATGACTACGTCAGGTCACAAAATGGAGGATATTTAATCATTACCTGAGTGTCAAGCCATAATGCTGATCCAGCCAAGCTGACACAATCCTGTCCACCCCAACCGGTGATACTGTCAGCCCCCACTGCCAGATGTGAGTCCTTCGTGCACAAAAGAGTCCTAGAATAGCTTTTGTTTTACTTTTGCCGTGTGTGAAGTGTCAATTAATGAGATAGTTGCTAAGTGAGAAGTAGATGTGTGTACAACAGCATGGACCAAGGAGTTGAGTGTGATATGGGGGGTGGAGGGGGATGGTAACAATGTAATGTACTAGTATATTACACTGCTGTGCCACGTCCTCAGAGTGCACTTGTGTAATTGTACACACTAGAAGCATCACTACTACAAGAATCCATTATGAAGACCACTATGAAAGGACGGCAAAGGACAGCGCAGCAAACACCAAACCCACTGCTAGAGTCTATTCCAGCAGAGCACACGGCAAGTGAATTGAGTACACCGGGTCCATAAAGTCGGCAGCAGAAGGGGTGGTGGCGGCGGTGCTGGTACTGACGAGAGCACTAAATGTTCGCAATGCTGGCCCTCTTCCAAGCACTTTAAGGATCACAGCTACCTCATGAGGGCATCTGGAGCACCAAGGCATCAAGCACTGTGCCACGCAGCTGCGGTTGCAGTGCCCTCGCCATGGGGAACCGGTATCTGAGTCCAGCGTGGTGGCTCTCTTGGAAAGGTAGAAAAGGAAGGGGGTGGGAGGTGGGGTGGGCAGAAATCATCACTGAATAAGAGTACCAGGATTTGGTGAGCGGTGATCTTGGAAATGTCTGTTTCACCATAAATCATGAATCTCCCTTTGTCTTTCCTACTGAAGGAAGAATATTTTCTTCTGTGCAGATAGGTCAGCCATCACAGTATTGAGAGCTATGCATGAGGAACGTTCTATCCCATTCCCTACAAACCACGCTGGGGTTTCCTTCAGAAAGTGTATTTGAGCTCAGGATTCTATTGTCCTCGACTGACTTAAACCGCTGCCATTTCCTTTCTACTCCCCCAAATCAAAATCCATACTTTCTATTTAGTCAAATCCAACTCCGGGCAGCCGCCTGTGAGTCCGAGTGAATCTGTGTTCCACGAGGTCTCCCAATCCTGATGCTTCAGAAGCAGATTACCAGACCCTGCTTCTATAGTGCTCCTGGAGGACTCTGGCATGTGGGTTAGAAACCAAGCAGGTTCGGCAGTGATACCAGCAAGGAACTTGACGGAAAACTTGGAAATTTGACCTCATTCCTTTGCTGGGCTCTGTTTATACAGGAGAATAAAATTAAAAAGTGAATCATTGGAAACTTGCAACAAGCAATTAACTGATTTTTCACATGTCCAGTGAATGGCTTATGCAGGACCTGTCATGAAGCAGGCAGTTTCAGTGTAGTTGGTTATTTTTATGGCTCCTTTGAGACAGGGAACTGGCATTTATAGGTATCTGTGTGACTGAATCATCTATTAATTTGTATCATTCTGTGTGTAGAAAAATGGATGCTAGATGCATAGATGAATGATAGGAGAGACGCAGGAAAGAAAAGAGATGAGGAAAGATAAAATAATAAATTGTGCTCTGTTAAGGGTATTCCATGCCAATGATGATTTTACAGGTCTAACTCTGAGGTCAGTGTTCTTTCTAAAATTTCAGTCCTGAGACCTGTGTGTTTCGTAGGCAGAAAGACAAGAAGTGAAGAATTAAAGGCATAATTTCAGACTGTGCTCCTTGAGTCCATAGACTAGGTCACTCTCCATTTTTATCTCTGGCACTAGAGTTGGCACCAGTAACCTATTGCAAATGTATGTTGGATTGATAAATTAAGGGATGACAGATTGTTTGTTCAATTATTCATATACCCATTGTCTTTAATCAATAGATCTTCATTGAATGTCAAACACTGTGAGGAAAATGATCCTTTCAAAGGCCACAGAAGAAGCTAGAAATCCTGATGTCTTACCTTAATGAATTCCTTGAGCAGAGAAGGAATTCAGAGGGCCTATGGTCCAGTGGCTTAATTATACAGATGAGCAAAACAAAGCCCAAAGAATGAGGCATCTTGCGGTGAAGCCATACCATGGGGACTTGAGGTTGAGTTTTGAGCATACTCAAGTCTACCTTCCTCAACAACCAGAATGACTTGATTTTTTTAAATATGTCACAGACCGACTGTTTCCTTCCTCTCTCCTCACCTCAAGGCCATGGGGGTATACATTCTGCCCAGATTCTGTCCATTTAAGGCTGTGGTTCCGCCTCTTCTGCAGCTGGACTCAGAATGCTTTTGTCTATCAAGAAAAGAACTAAGATCTCAGTGTTACATGAGGTGTCAAGCAGCTAATAAGAGCTCCTACCAAAAAATGGATCATAAATGTCTGTTTATAAGCACCCAGATTTATTCTTGTTAAAATATCTATTATGCTTTATAATTAAGCATGCTAAAATATCATTCATAATAGCACCCTATCACTCAAAAACCCTAAGGGCATGATTCTGTCAGGATTGGCAACTTTCTGGTGTAGTTGAGGTCAATTTATCCTCTTAAACATCAAAACCTGTCATTATAAAATATACATAACTAAGCTGTGGTCATTTGTCAACATTATAATTAAATCATACAGTGAAATGATTATGTATTATTCATAGCAGAGACTAGCATAGCACTTGTTCTGTACCCGAAATTATTGCCCCGACATATATGAACTCATTTAACTGTCACAACTGTCCTACAAAGTAAGTGCTATTTAAAAAAAAAAAAAAAAAAAAAGGATCCCTGGTGGCCCAGGAATTTGCCTTTCATGGTTCACTGAAAGGTGAGTTGGTCAAACCCACAAGGGTCACCCAGAGAAAAACCAGACACTCTGCTTCCATGGAGATTGTGGTCTTGGCAACCTATTTTGATTCTGCTTTACAGTTAGCAGTGAGTTAGCACCAACTCAGGGGCAAGGGTTTTCTTGTTTTGTTTACTGATAAGTAGGATGGAGACAGTTCATGTGACAAGGTCACATAGCTAATCAGTTGTCTTGCTCCAGAGCCTGTATGCCAGTATTAGGGCAGAGACATTGGTATTTTGCTCTGCTGTGTTGGAGAGATGAGGTTTGATATAAAAAAAAAAAGTACTAGGCACTGAAAGATTTTTCTGATATAAGAGAAATAAGATTGCTGTAGATGAGTCTAGAACTAGTGAACATCAGTCCTTCATTAAACTATAAGAATTTGGAGAAGCCGTAAACTGTAGCTCATCTATTCCCAAGACGTGTCCACAATAAAATGGAGATCACAATTTCTATTGGACAAAATGCTTTAGACAGGTGTTAAAATTGATGACTTGATTTTTTACTAGTTAAGATCATTGGGGGGGTGATGGGGGAAAAAAAGATCGTCAAAGGAATTAAACACCAACAAAACTATTTGCTTCGTGATGGCATTATATCCAAAGAAAGGCAAACTTGGGTTACAAAGCCCTTCAAACATTCTCACTGGGCACCTAACTCATAGAAGAAGCAATGAAATTAAAAAAACAAACCTACCATCTGGTCATGTTTGGATGCCACACGAGGCAAAGTCATGCGCTTCCTCGGAGCTCTCTCTGTCCCGTACCATTTTGCCATCCTACCCGACATCATGTTCTTTCAGATTTGTTAGCAAAACCACGTTATCCAAACTGTAATTCAATGATCTGCTCATTCTTTTGATCCTTTATTGATAAACATCACCAGATGAAGTACTTTTCAGGATATAGCAGGAGAAAGAACAACCTACCGCAGAAAAGGGCGGGACCTGGTAGTGCCTTCACTCAGGTTTGGACTTTTGTCCATGACAATTTACTGTGCGTCGCCTTTGACTCAGGTTCCAAACAAAATATATCACCGGGACTCTGGCCAGTTTCTCTTGCCCATGCAATCCTTTGGCAAACTTCCAGTTTCTAAAATGTACCCAGGTCCTTCTGCCTTCGTGGCCTTCGAATGCCCCTTTCCCTCTGCACGCGTACTCACTGCTGTCCATTTTCAGAGAAGACTTCTGCTCACACCCTTGTTATGAGAGTTCCCCATAGGCCTTTTCCTTCATAGAATTTAACAACTGCATTTGTGTTACTCCTTATTCTGCTAGATACGCGTGTCAAGACAAGGCAAAACCAGGTCATTCTTGCTCACTACTAGGCTCCTAGCCCCTCAATGAGGGCCTGACACAGAGATGAGACTCAAGAAGAACTTACTGAATGATAGCAAGCATAGATCAGTCCATGAGGAAAGCACAGCTGCTGTGTACTCCCAGCACAGTCTTAGTTGATATTTACATAGGGTCTATGCTACTTTAGATTCTTATTTTTTTATGGTAAGTTTTGAACCCAAAAGAATAGCATTACTTCGTAATTGGACATGGTGAGAGGGTGGTTATTTGCGGGAAGTTGTTACTTTTTATTTAGAGCTATCAGAACAGTGAGCCATGAGCAAAATCGATGGTCATTAAGCTCAATATTCATCGTTTGGTTTCACGAAACTGACACAAAAGACTGTTTTCCAAATGTATTTACAATTTTTCCACTAGATGAGTCTCAAAGTTTGAGATCTATTCATTGCTACATAGGTTCGTTTTCCTTTGTTTGCCCCTTTTTCTTTCTTTCTTTCTTTCTTTTTTTTTTTTTTTTGCAGGTTCTATACTACCCACAGTTTCCGTCAGAGAACAATTCAGTAAATATACCTTGGGCTGCTCACCACAGGTCAGCAGTTCACGACTACCAACTGCTCCTCAGTAGAAAAAGGAAGCGTTCTGGTCCCTCATAGAGTTACTAGTCTCACAACCCCGTATGGGCAATTCTCGTCTGACCTCCAGGTCTCCATGAGTTGGAATTAACTCCAATGCAGTGAGCATGGCGTTGGCGTTTGGAGCCATGGTGATGCCGTAGCTTACCACAATGGGATGGTAGCTACAAGGTCAGCAGTTTGAAACCAACAGCCAGCCACTCCAAGGGGAAGAGATGATGCTTCCACTCCCATGAAAAGTAATAGACTTGGAAATGCACCCTATTTGACTCAATGGCATTTGAATTCGAATGTGTAAATCAAACCAAACCAAACCCACAGCCATTGAGTTGATTCCAAAACATAGCAATCATCTAGGACAGAACTTCCCTCTTTGAGTTTCTGAGACTTTGCATCCTTTCAAGAGCAGAAAGCCTCCTCTTCTGTCCAAGGAGAGGCTGAGGAGTTCGAACCACTGACCTTGTACATGACCTACTGTGACACCAAGGCTCTTTCTGAGGGGAGAGAGTAAATATACAGAAAAGAAAGATAACATAGTGGGGACTGGGGCCTTTTTTTTTGTATTGTGGAATCTGGTTCACTGGCATGACCCCTGGTGGTGCAAAGGGGAAGCATTAGGTTGGTAACTGAAAAGTTGGCAGTTCAAATCCACTAGCCACTCTGAGGGAAAAAGATGAGGCTAGCTGCTCCCATGAGATATGCAGTCTTGGAAACCCTATATTGGGTTTTGTTGACTTTGGGCTTGTTTTTGTTCTGCTTCTAAGATTCTGATTGAAGTTTGGTCATAGTCCCTGACTTTTGCTGTCTCCCGTAAAACCTGGTCGTTTCCACCATTTTCATGTCTATCCTTTGTTGACTGCAAGTCCAAGCTTTACTTTGAGGTATATTAAATCTTATGATATTTTATCCCATACCATCCACACAAATTCTACAGACTAATGAACCAATGACTAATCTATATAAGGTGAAAATACATTCTCATTGGCCTCTAGAATTCTCTTCCTCCTTCAATATAAGATCTTATTTTATCAATATTGGTATTGACCTGAAACATCTTTTTCTGCCCCAGAGGAATTTGATATGATATGGCCAATAATGACCTGAAGTCACTTTTTTTATTTATCAAAACTTTTTTGTTGTTTTGCTAGAGTTTGTTTTTTATGTTTTGGTTTTTGTTTTTAAGCTTATTTGCATTTTTATTTTGCTAGAGTTTGTTTACTCAGTTACTGCCATAATGATTTTCTAAATTTTTATCATAAGGAATGGATGAACAAGGGATACTTGAAAATGAAAATATGGAAGCCTAGTAAATTTTTCATGACTGGAGCCTTAGAAAGAGTTTTAGTAGTGGCACTGGTTACTTACTTTGCCATTAATTGGAAGGCAGTCTGCTCCCATACAGAGTTCAGCCTTTGAAACTATGGTGGCAGGTCTGCACTGTCCTTTAGGGACACTGTGAATCAGAATGGACACCATGGCACTGGGTTCGGTTTGTTTATTTATCTTGTTTTGTTTTGTGAGCACTCGGACATTTAGAAGCCATGATGTGACTGATGGGTATTTAAGTTTTTAGTTAAATGATTAATTTTCCTTTTCAAGATTAAGAAATTATGATCTAAATAGGAAATTGTCCTGGTTTACAGGCTCAGAAACCTAACATTTGCCTTTATAAACTTGGTGAGTTTATACTTACAAGAGGGTGTCTTTTGGTGGATAGTGGGTTGAATTTTTATTACTGAGATGCATATCTAATTATAGAAATTTTATTTCCACTAGACTCTGAAAATGAAAATTTTACATCTAAAAAGCAGGGATATATAAAATTTATCATGAAGCAGACAATAAAAGCATTATTATCAACATGTGTTATGCTTTATGCAGAATCAGGTATGCACTTGGACACTTAATTTGCAAGCATACTTGTAAGACCAAAGAAAGAAAACACATGTTGATAATAATGCTTTAATTGCTTAGTCTATGTTTATGCTTAGTCTAACCACCTAAAGTTATGTTATATTTTGGTATCTTTTCTTCTTTTTATTTATTTACTGTCACCCATACATTTACATATGCATTTTCTTCAAGTGATAGGTTTTTGTGTCTGTTCTTTTCATTTAACTTATCTTGAAATTTTATTTTACCAAGACACTCATAACTAGTTTCTTATGACTCCTGACTGTCCTAGCCCACAAAACACTATCATGTCTTCAATCCTTCTCATATGCTAGAGATTAAAGTTGTTTACTTTTGCAAAATTATGAACCCTTCTTTAATGTAGTTATTTGCCTGACTTTTATGTTTGTGTTTCCCTTTGTATTTAATCTTAGATTAAATTGTTCAAGTGGAATTTCTAAATAAAAATTATGAGAAGTTATACAACTAAAATTGAATTAAAAATATGAGCAGAAAGTTTCCTAAAAAATCTATAAAATATTATTAATTATGTTAAGCATCATTAGAAATACAAATTATTATAATAGGATACTACTTTTAGGAATATTTCAGGTGTTTGAATTTAAATGTATTCAACGGTCAGTTGCTAAGATTAGGGAATGTAGTATATGGGGTATGTGGGAACCCTGTACTATTTGTAAAGCTTTCTTCTAAGACTAAAATTGTTTTAAAATTCAAGTTAAAAAATTAAAAAGACTCATCCGCATGCTGTGGCTGCTTAGTCCCTTCAGTAATGTCAATGTGCCACCCCACTGATTGGCTCTCCTCCCAGAATGTTGATTGGATGATGCTTCAAGAGATCTTCGCACACACAGTCTTTCTTAGAAACAAATAGAAAGCATTTCCCATGAATGTTCTCATTTATCACGTGCACATTCAAGCCTTAGTACAACCTTAGGAACTAAATAGTAGAATTTTTTATTGTTATGGATTAGAAAATTGAGAATATGAGATTGAATAATTTGCTCAGGGTCACACTCTAAATGGTTTTGTTTAAATAGGCTTTATTTGTCAGATGTGTCCATTTGGAGAAAGCCCTTACACTTTGGGAATAACTATTTGTCTTTGTTTCCAGCTGTATATGGTGCTCCTTTCCCAGCAGATGAACCTACAGACATTATTCCACGGAGCTGCCAATTAACCACAGATGTCCCACAAGTCACACAGCTGCTAAATATGACCAAACTGCGCCAAACTGAAATAAAATATGGAGGTCATCCCCTACGTTCAGCAGAATCAGGTATGCACTTGGACACTTAATTTGCAAGCATACTTGTAAGACCAAAGAAAGAAAACACATGTTGATAATAATGCTTTAAAGTTAGTGGTTAAGTGTTCAGTTATTTAAGACAATGTCAACTCATAACAGTGACAAATCCCTATATAAAACTTTCTTCTAGGGCTGAGCCCCGGTGGCGTAAGTGGTTGAGTGCGGAACTGCAGCCCGCAGGCTTGGCGGTTCAAATCCAGTGGCGGCTGGGTAGCGCCCACGCCCACCAGAGGCAGTAATGCCCACAAAAAAAAAAAAAAAAAAACTTTCTTCTAGATTTTAAATTTTGCTTAAGGTATTTTTGAACATAGAAAATCAAAACATCCTTGGTAATTGCTCTCCTTTTCCACCTGTTTACAAGTGGAATTATCCCTCCTGAACCAATCCCAAGTATCCTGCCGATGCTGCTTTCTTTGTTCTCATCCCAACCATCACTCTCCCCGTGAGGCATTAGCGTCCACTGAATTTCCCAAATGGCAGTCAGAGTTTTCCTTTTGTAATAGAAATGTGGTTACTTTGCTCTTTAATTAAGACTTAACTTTCAATGCCGTAGCCACCATCTAGATCGGTGATTTTCAACCCATGAGTCACAGCCCCTTTGGGGTCGAAAGACCCGTTTACTGGGGGTGGCCTAAGACCCTTGGAAAACACTTATTTCTGAAAGCCTTAGGAGACACCACTCCTCTGTCCATCTCCAGGCTGGTCCGCCCACATGCAGACATGCTGATCTGGTGAGAAAGAACCTATCTCAAGCTTTGCGCTGATGTGGGCTTTTGACACAGACTGTCGCAAAATGTCGCAATATAGTTTGTTGTTATATTAAGACTTTCCCATGCTTCAAGACAAAATTCATTCTTAATTAGAAATAAATGTTACAAAATATATAATTACATATTGTTTTGTGATTAATCACTATGTTTTAATTTTGTCCAATTTGTAACAATGAAAACACATCCTGCACATCATATAATCACATTACAATTCATAACAGTAGCAAAATTATAGTTATGAAGTAGCAACAAAAATAATTTTATGGTTGGGGGTCACCACCACATGAGGAACTGTATTAAAGGTCCCAGGCATTAGCAAGGTTGAGAACCACTGATCTAGATGATAAGTTGAAATGCCATTGGGAAATTCATTCAAAGTCAACCTCCCCTAACCTAAATATTTGAGTAGTCTAGCTTTCTCTCCAGACACTTTCCCCGGCATAACCTGTGTCTGATATGCTCACCATTCAGTGTCTCACATATTTCCATGCGTTCATGTCGTGAGAATGATGATGATCTGTTCATCTAAAATGTCCTTCTTTGAATATTCTGTCCTGGACAACTCCCATCTCATCATCCAACATTCGACTTAAATGCCACCTCTTCTCTGCAGCCATCCCCACTACCAAGTGGCAGTGCCCTTCTTTTTTCATGACTCTTGTTTCTTTTCCTCTTTTTTAATCATACTTTTTAATATGTATCTCTCAACAAAGTGTGACCATTTCCGAAGAAAGCATGGAACCTCATTCATCTGTATCCCCAATGTATAAGGGAGTATTTGCCATCCAGGCCAGGGACTAAAAACTCCGATCACCACAGAAGCTAAGAAGATAACATACCTGAGTAGAATGGACTGAATGATTGAATGTTTACTTTATAACCATTTCTATTTTAACAGTGACTCTCATTGCCAGGTGGGGCAGTGCAGCAGGGAAATAGCTTACTACTGTGAAAACAACGATCTAAACCACTCTGTAAATACTGTTATAAATGGCATTTAGTACTCAGCACGAGGGAGGCAGATTCTGGAATTGGTGGGGACTCCAGCCAACTGGAGAAGTCCTTCTCAGTCCAGAGCATGTGGAGAGCTGCATTCCAGTTCTAGCCAAGTTCTAGCCTTGCAAGAACGTAGCTCCAGTTTCACCAGAACTTCTGCTTTTTCAAGCTAAATGAAGTATCTGAATCCTTAGAAGTATTTCAATTTTAAGATAGTATCTGATAGGTTTTAAAGCTATTTTGTGAGTCAAACAAAATATTCCAAGGTAGCTAGTTTTCCTCCTCTCTCATCGACAGTCAACACTATTGACTAGAACCTACACACTGAGAAATTTGATGTAGTGATGGCTCTCTCTCTCTCTTAGCTTCTGCACCTTAGGATCACCTAGCACACTTTCAACAGCCCTGATGCTAAAAAGAAAGAAAGAAGCCTGCTATCTATTTCCTCAATGGATTTTGATTGGTTGATGACAGACAAGTATTCCATTGGGGCAATTGCAGTCAATCAGATGAAACAAAATAGGTATGAGTTGTTAGATGGAAAACCAATTTGCTTTGTGAACCTTCAACCAGTTGACACTAAATTACCAAAAAACAAAAAGCAAGAACTCTCTTAGTGATTCTAGTGAGATTCTTGGGTGGCACAAGTTTAGCTACTGAAGAAAAAAAAAGTTCTGACCTTGTGGTTAACAGTTTAGTGCATAGCCTGTTATACTACAAGAGCTCTAAAAGTTCACTTGGATAAGGTAAAATAGCAATTGTAAAAAGTCACTTATGCAGGAAGAAGTAGATCTTCAAAGTATGAACAGGGTAGGGACCCAAAGCCCATTTGTGGGTAATTGGACACCCCCTCACAGAAGAGTTGCAGGGAGGAGCCAGTCAGGGTGCAGTGGAGTGCGGCCCCCCGGCCCGCCGGGAGACCACCAATTATTCGTGGAGAGGCGAGGGGACCCCAAACCTGAGGAGAGAATGGGCGAGAAAGGAGAACGAGACCAAGCAATTCTGTGTCAAGGTCTAACTTTATTAAAAAGGGTAGGGCATATATAGGTAGGGAAAGAGGGAGTGTTTTGCAAGGCTGAGCTGGGGGGAGGAGGGCGTGCTATTTGCGCTGGAGCATACTGCGGTC